>JAJMGV010000011.1:8180-241903 GCA_030582695.1 [Candida] golubevii | reverse complement strand
CACTTACATCACATCTGTCACTTTTCCTTTTTTTTTTTTTCTCTCTCTTTTCTTATTTTCTATTCTTCTTTTCGTCCCTCTTTTCGTCCATCTTTTCTTCATAGCCCCAAAATGGTAGAGGTGGTGCTACGGGCCAAAGCTAAAATGGGCCATTTTCCCGGGGCCTCTGCTATCGGCTCAATCAGAAAAGACCTCAATCAAGCAGCCTCTCACATCACCCAGTTATTGAATCCAAGCCCGGTAGCCAGGGCTCTAAGCGACACGGCAGAGGCCGTGGGAAACTTAGTGACCCAGAAAAGTCTGGTCGAAGATACTGTATCTCGGGCGGTGGAATGGAACGTGAAACACCTTAAGCTGGGGCTTTGTGCGGCCAAGAAAATGATGGAAAAAGCCGGTGACATGGATCGGATGTTTTCGTCCGTGAAGGACAAGTGTTTGGCGACAGCCATGGAGATCAAGGCGGGCAACTTCATTCCGGAGCCGATCGAGCGGATATTTTTCTGAAATTAGGGAAGTATTTGGTATGGATCAGGAAGGGATGGGGGTAGCTGGTCCAAATAGGCTTTAATTGCGGCTTAATAATTCATCAGCATTATGAACCTGGTCTTTTCTGAAGCCAGTGTTTGCATAAGCATACCCATTTCGGCCCATTTTATTTGTTTCATTTACCCCATGTGGTTATTCTCTTTGATTGCTTTAAATGCTTCGGTCTCTTGAATTTGTTGATTGCTTCTTGCTTCTTTCTCTTTTGTTGATTGCTTCTTTACTTCAATTCTTGTTATAGCTTCGTTCTCTTTCTCTTTCCGTTTCGTCTTCCTTTTTCTCACGAGTATCCCTCATAAAGTTTCAGGAAATTAGAACCTCCGGATGGAGGCACCTGAAGCCAGTTCAACTCGTCGTACTCGGACGTTCCATCAATAAGGTGGAAGGCATACGCATACCTCGATTTTCCCAGGGTATTGTTCTCCGACTTGTGAAGCACCGAGTTGTGGATTAAAATCAACGACCCGGCTTTACATTCCATAAGCTGGTACTGCAGTGGGTCATCCTTTAAAACGGGGCTTTTGTCGTCCACCTCAATCATGTTGCATCCTTTGGCTCCGCCGTCAATTTTCACAAATCTTTTGGTGATGGAACTCCACTTATGAGACCCAGGATGATACGACAAGCACCCATTCGATGGTGTACAGTCTTCCAAGGCAAACCAAAACCCTAGCGCCGTTTGTGGCTTTGTGTACAAGAAGGTGGCATCGGTATGGACTGGAACCTCGTTTTTCCGGCCACCGTCTGCGTCTATATCTTGGTTTCTCGCTGCATTTTTGAAAATAAGCATGCTCTGGAGCACACGGGGATCCTGGTAAAGCAAGTCACGAGCAATCGCTTTCACCCGGTCCTTAAAAGTTATCCTACGAAATATTTCATGGTGCATGTGCAAGCCGTGGCCAATCTTGTTGATGGCTTGTTCCTTCGGGTACTGCAAATGTCCGCTCGCATCAAAGGCATCCGTGTCGAAAAAGAACGACACTTTATCTGAAGAGTCAAAAAAATACTGGTCTCCTACATGGTCATTTTCGTCTGTTTTGAACTGAGTACGCGGATGCTTATCAACATCAAGACCAGCCAAAAGCTCATGGGCCGAGGCCATCATTTGCGACACTTCTTTTTGGGTTAGGAAGTCGGGAATACAGAGCATCCCGTCATTCTTGAATTTTTCAAGTTGTTGTTCAGTAAGTCCCATCATGGCCAAGCCAGCGAGTTTGCTGGAAGCGTTGTGAAGATTGTTATTGATATATAACTTATATAAAAAGTGGTGGAGATGTTGGGTGCGATCGGTCTTCGCAGATAAGCGATAACGTGAATTGGAATGTCGCATTTGCCTCAGGCGCACCCCTCTTATCGGGACGATCAAAGAAAAGGCGTTTCATCGGTAATTCTGTAGTTTTTGACGGAGGCGTGAATTTCCTACAGGGTCAAAACTGAAAGAAAGGCAGTTGTAATTACCGCTTGCCTAAGTGGAAATCCCTTTTGACTCATTTTCACACCACTTTCTTTCTGTGCTAGATTATTGAGAAAATGAATAGGTATGGGTATCCTTCTACCGGCTAATTTGTTATACAAAGGCTTTATTAATGGAAACAAGTAGTCTACTAAAAAAAAAGGGATAGCCCTGCGATTTATTAGGTTCGAATTGGTTTTCAGAAGAAGCGTGTGAGCTGTGTCTACTACTTACTGTTCCCTCTCAAATCATATCAGAAACCATGCCCTTACCACAACTCACCCAATAGAGTACGCCAATACACAACACCATAGTCGATTCCATATTTACAAGCTGCGAATCGGTTGGAGGCAGCCACGGTAATCAGCAGAAGTGCAAAAGTATGCTTTCAGTGAACAGACTCGATTCGGTAAGTGCCTCCGAATCGTACCCGGTGGCCACGCCAGTGTGTTTCTATTTACAATGTTGGGACGGCAGTGCACGTGGCAGGCTACTTGTAAAGAAAACTCAACCAGGAGTTCTTTCTTGCCTCTCGTTCGGCCTGAGGCACAAACGCATCCACATGTTTTCTGATGCGTTCCACGCCTCCCTGGGCATCCACTTCCTTGCCAATAACATCCACAAACTGGCCTTCGCAGTCCATGAGATAGAAGAAAATGGAGTGGTCCACCAAGTAATCCTGGCCTGGTTTCACGTCTGGCGGCGTGGAAAAATAAACTCTGAACTTTTTGCACACGTTTTTAACTGCCTCCCAAGACCCAGTCAATCCGATTATGGAGGGATGGAAATCCGCCAAGTACTGCTTGATGATTTCTGGCGAGTCTCTGGCCGGGTCACAGGTGATGAAAATTGGCTGCAATTCGATGTTATGACGCAGTTTCAACTCGTCAAGCATCTCCCCAAGTTTGTCTAGTTCATCTGGGCACACATCAGGACAATGGGTGAAGCCAAAGTAAATGAGGGAGAACTTTTTCTCGTCGTTTTTCAACTTCTCTTGCGTGAACGGCTTGTGGTCCTGGTCCACCAACGAGAAGTTACCGCCAATCAAGGGTTTGCCCACTCCGCGCTTGCTTTCGACCTCTTTTTGAAGCCTGAGCTTCTCTTTTTCCCGGGCAAACCACCATGTAAACCCGCCTCCAGCCACTAACAAAAGCAATACGGCTTTCCACAGAGCAAACTCAATGCCGCCGCTCTGAGCAAACTTTTTGTTTGAGTCCTGGGAGCCGCCAATGGCAACTCTGCTTAAGGGGCGCTTCTTGTACTCAGGCACCGAACCATTTTGTGGCGGTTTTTCCGCTTTTTCTTGCCCCAGTTTTTCGCGTGAAATCTGATTGAGTCTAGGGGCACTCAAGTGTATGAAGCGGGCACGGGGGACGGAAAATGGTCTTTTGAACATTGGAGTCCTTGCAATTGAGAACATTGTCCGTGTGCTTTTTGTATAGAATTGGCGACACCTGCCTTAAACGGATATGGCCAGTGAATCAGTGTAAAATAGACGCCAAATCTCGTTTGGCAAGAGTATGGTTTTTTTGTAAGTGAGTGTAAAGTTTACGTTTTAAAGAGAAGGAGAAGAAACAAGAGCGGGAGAAAAGGTACGAAGTAATTTGTGGAACGAGGCTACGAGTGCGTGAGTGCGAAAAGATGATGGTGCGAGTTAACGAGGTTAGGTGAGAGTCCCGCTTAATGTTGAGACAATGAGAAGTGTAATTAAGCAGACAAAAAAAGCAGACATTGCAAAAGATATAAAGGGTTGTTTTAAGAAAGGTTAACTTAAAAAAGGTTAATTTAAAAAAAAAGGTTTTCTAAGTGCTAGTAGGTGTTAACGATACCACCCCAATTTTATAAGAATTTTACAAGGATTATCAGCGGAGTTGATGTGTATATACATGTACAGTATAACACCTCTAAGTGGCGCGACCCCTAAGTGGCTCGATTTTTGCGAAATTAATTATAAGCTCGATTTTAAATCAATTTTTCTTAACACACAGAACTAAAATTAAATATAAAACCACTAGTCTTTTTTCGTACACGTTTCAATTCTATGGCCTGGCAATCTGCATTTTCCACAAAGCCTTTTCAGCTTTTTACGTACCGGTGAGCCATTGTTCACAATTTCGTCTAAATTGTTGAGATTGAATTCCAACGCTTCTGTAGGGGGTAACGAGATCTGCTCCACGTCCTCGACAGATAAATCACATTCCTTGAGGTACTTTCTTTTCGATCTCGACTTCTTTTTCTTAAGTTCAGTCATTGCTTCCTTTTGTTTGTGCAATTCTTGTTTGAAAATATTTGCTCTGGTGAACGCGCAATGTACCTGTTCTGAATATTTCGCCATGATAACCTTGAGCGGACTTCGAGGGCCATGACTCACATTCTGAATGAGTTTAGCAAATTCTCTATCTAAATCCATTATTTCATCATACTTTGACGGAAAAAAATGGTCTTCTGGTGACATTCTTCCATCAACCTCGTGCGCTGGTGTAAGAAAAGCTCGTGGAAGCTTCTCGATAACACGATCTGGATCGAATGGAAGCAATCCAGAGGTTCGGAAAGCACTATCGATCATTGAGGCGGAAAAAGCAGCTCTTCTAGCTTCGGGGTATGCAGAAAGGAACTCATGTTTGTCGATACTGTGAAGAGCCTGCATCTTACTCTGCCCGATCTTTCTGTACTCTCGTTTCAATACAGCAAAGCAGACAAGATCAAGAGGCTGGAGACGATGGGAAGTATGCGGGGGCATACACTGAATCAATATCTTATGTTTTTCACATTTGTCCTTGAACTCTTGGGTCAAATGACTTCCATGGCCATCGAAAAGTAAAAGACGGTATTCACCCACTCTGCGAGCCTCCGATTGAGGAATAAAGACTTTTTCGAGCCACTTGAGTCCCAAACTGTCGTTTTTCCATCCATTGTCACTTATGGCAATGCGCCATTTCCTTTCTAGGCCTTCAAACCAACCCTGTTGCAATCGTTTAGCCTTAAAGATAGTGAAGGGTGCCAACGCGAAACCGCCAGCACTTATGCACTCAATTGCGGTGACCCACTCTCGATTTCCAGGATGCAAAAGCGTCGCCTCATCACGTACCTCGGAACCTGTGATAACGCGAGTGCAACCAAGGATTCCCATGGCAAATCCTGTCTCATCAACGTTATAAACATCGCATTGGACAATACCGTAGTCATCCATCGTCTTTTTCACGCGTTGAAACCAATTTTCGAAATTTTTTGGCGTCTCAGACTTGGCACGAATTGTATCACGAGCTTTTATCAACTTGCTCTTGACATCAGTGTTTCGTTTTAAGAAGCCTCGTAGCCAATTTTTGCCAATTGGTTCGAACGGCACTTTCCCGCGAGACGCAATTATGAAATTGGCCATATTCCGAGCCTGATGTTGCCGGGGAGGCTCTCCAATAGACTCAAGGTACATAAACCACTTGGCGAGTGTACCCTCTTCATGGACATTTAATTTTTGTCTTTTTTGGCGTGCTTCTGCCACGGTTTGTCGTCCATGAAACCGATATCTAAGCGTTGTCGGCGCGACACCAAAACGGCGTGCTAACGAAGCGAAGGAGCAATTGGATTTTCTTTCTTCTCGTCTAACGCTAATTTAATATACTCATCTTGGACTTCACGCTCCTCTCTAGGTTTTTGACGGGAATTTGACAATGTTATCGATGATCAAAGAATTGTTGTTTATAAAAAAAACGCGTCGCGTCTTCGGCGAGCCACTTAGGGGTCGCGCCACTTAGAGGTGTTATACTGTATTCTGAGAGACCGAATCTCCAGGTCCCGTTTAGGCGAATTGTAATTAACTGCCTGAATATGCGAACCTGCGATGGTAATGATCGGGCAATATAGTTACATCCTGGAATTGCCCACATTACTACGATTTAGCTAGCTGACACATTTTCACTCCAGCTATGTAATGATCAGCTTTTCGTCAAGTGTCAGAAATCCAGACTAGTTTCATTGGAAGATCTCACGTACAGTAATAAATAGTTCAGATATAAGAACCCTGACAGAATCGTGACTTTTTTCCAATTCCTGCTCGCGAAGATCGTTCTATTAATATACAAATCTTCAGGGAACATTAGAGGAAGCGTCTTTAACCACGAAGTCAAAATCTGAAGGAACAGAAAGAATTCGTGATCGCTCTTTTCGTCGTTTTGTTTTGGCATAGTTAAGTTCTTTTGGCTTTTACCAGGTCTGGGATTTTTTAACTCCCCTTCTCAGCAAGAGCACTTAACATTGTATGATATAAATAGACCGAGTCCAGAAATTTGGTTCCCCACTCAATTGACAAATCACCCGAACTACTTTCTCATGGAATTCACTCGATTTCTTTCTCTCCCTGAAGTATTTTTCATGGCTTTCTTTTAATACACCACTTGCCCCACATGCAGGACGCGTCGATATTCAATGAGGCTTTCGGTGTACTTGCCGTCACTTAAGCACTTTTCATCACCCTTGAATCGGCATCACTTCTTCGAATTTTCTTATAAATTATGGGAGAAATGGATAAAGTAGATGCCCTAATAGCATGGGCACAGTCGCACGGAGCTCAAATATCGCCGGATGTCCGTTTCGGTGCGGTTGCAAAAGGCAGCTTTGGAGCGACGTCCAATTCAAGTTCCAGCTCGATTAAAGTGCCACTCGAAATCATCGTCAAGCTTTCGGATGCATTGAAAGGGTTAGGCTTCAGTGACAGTGACGTGCTCAAAACGTGCCGCAACGTGAATTGTCCGCTCAAAGTCTTTTTGGCTAGAGAAAGGGCGCATTTATCGGATTCTTCTTATAAGCCTTACATTGAGTCGCTTCCTTCGGCGGCTGAAATCAATAGCCCTTATGTTTGGCTGCCCGAAGACAAACAGAATCTCCAGGGCACGAACTTGGGCAGCTCTTTGCGGGAAAATCTCGCAAATCTCGTTGAAGAATGGTGGCTGGTATTGTCACTTTTGCCCGAATCTTTGCCCAAGCCTGAGGCGCACTTTGTCAACATGAAATTTTACTATGAACACAAATTTTACGACGAAGTACAGCTCTATGAGTATCTCACTGGCGACACGGCCGAGAACTGGACCTCCTTCCCCGCGTACTTGTGGGCGTCGATGATTTTAAAGTCTCGTTCGTTTCCTAGTGCGTTGTTTAAGGACTCGCATCTGGACGTCGAAAAGGTTGACTTTTACCAGCCCGACGTGGCCATGCTTATACCCGTGATCGATCTCCTCAACCATGACCCACGGGCGGATGTCACGTGGACTGCAGCCAACAACTTTTTCGAGTTTCAGTCGCATCAAAACCACGCCTCACAAGTGTACAATAATTATGGGCGCAAGGGCAACGAGGAGCTCCTTCTAGCCTACGGGTTCTGCCTAGAGAACAACTCTGCAGACACCGTGGCGCTCAAGATCAAGGTTCCCTTGGAAATGTTGCCGCAGCTCGAAAAAAACGGCATTTCTCTTCCCAAATTGGCCGATTTCACTTCGTCGGTGGTAAATGACGGCACCCAACCCGACACAGATGCCTACGAACACTTTAAAGATGGCCTATTATTTTTTCTTGCCAAGGACAAGGTTCCAGAGGACTTGGTGAAGGTGTTTCAGTGGCTTGTGAAGAGTCCCTGGGAGGGAGAAAGGCTCACTTTGCGGATGCAACTTAGCGGCTTGAACCACCTACGCCAGGCAGTGGAATCGAAGGCTGCACTCATAGACGTGAGCAAGGTCAAAAGTGTATCCAACGAGCAGACCATCCGGACGTATTTAGCGTCGCAGAAGGCCATTTTACAAAGCGCAGTATCCGACATCAAGCACCGGGAAAACTCGCTCTTGGCACAACACAAAAGCCTGGTGTTGACGCTCAAGTCTGTGTACAAACACGACGTGAAGTTTGCCCAGTCCTTGCTTGTTACTATGGGAGTGACGAGCTACGCAGATATCTTGGAACAAGAACTCATGGACCAAGTGTGGCTTTTATACTTGATCCGATGCTACAACAAGCCGGTGTATGCGGACGAGTCTTCTAAAGAACAGTACCTTCCAGACTGGATCCACGATGCCTTTGTCCGGATGGATAAAGAAACAGAGATGAATCCCGCAGAAGTGGTGCAATTCCAGACACTTTACGAGAGCCTTATTCTCCCTATGAATAAAGCGGTGCCGGAGATATACAACCGGGGAAAATGGACAGTGCGCGAGTTGATAGTGAGCACGAGACTATTGGACACCATTAGCTTTGTGCGGGGAAAGAAACAGGAGTGTCTTTTGGTGAATGACTTCTAGAGGAAAAGTATAGAGGAGTGAGCCTTTTTTTTTTTTTTTTTTCTACTTTGATTGTGAGACGAAAGGGGAGAAGAGAGGGAGAAGAAGCGAATAGAGAGGAAGTGAATGGAGAGGAAAGGAAGTGCGAAGTTTTGGGTGGTTCTACACGGGGCCAGTAGGTCAGTGGATTCTAATAATCTGTAATTAAAGGGTGTAATTAAAGGGTGTGTTTAAACAGGCGGCTTCAAAATATCGGCTTGTGAAATTAGATGAATGATGGGTGGAACAGAAAAGGGAAAATAGCTGGGGTTACTGAATATATTTACTGGTGTGGCTATAACTGTTAGTACAATGCTCGCCATTACTACCAACATTGCAAAATATAAGGAGCGGCTTTCGAAGCTTAAGTGAAGAAAAGCCAAAGTCCACCTGAAAATTCCACTTGAGAAATAACTGGCTAAGATATAATAACATCGACAGTGTTTTACTTATTCGCTTCCATCATTATCAGTATACCGAGCCAAATCTGAAATTCCTTCATTCCTTGTAAGAACACCGTCAAATCATTCTTGCCTTCTTCTTTCTTGGAATTCTAGTTTGACAATTCTTTTTCGTCTGCTTGAATATTCTTCATTACCTAATTAGCACACAACAGTTTTCAGTTCGTCTCAACATTCAATGAGCATAACCAACTTACACGCGAAACATCGAGAAATCGTATAAAACTAACAAACTACAAAGGTCACTATTAGTTCTGGTTACTGAAATTCTCTTCGAAGCTTTCTACAGCATCTGCCTGCACTGAGCCTTAAGTGAACAGTCACTCTTATTGAATCACGGAATGTTATTCTGTTACCGAGGCGAATGGTGAGTATGCCAACTACTAGTACACTGTAATGGTTACTTAAAAAGATTAGTCACCTAATCAGAAAAAAAAGAGTTGAAGATTGTATTTTTCTTCTTTTTTCTTCAAGCTTACCAATAAATATCAGGAGCCCCTAAAGGCCCACTCAATGTCTACGCGTTAGCCTTGGCATAAATTTTTTATTGTTTTATATAATTTTACTAATTTTTTTTTTGTTTTTCTGATAATTTCGGCAACAACGTACTGTAGCTAGTTTTTTTTTTTGTTGTTTTCTTTTCTTTTCTTTTCTTTTCTTTTCTTTTCTTTTCTTTTCTTTTCTTTTCTTTTCTTTCCTTTTCATTTCTTTTCTTTTTTATCTTTGTCCTTCAATCCAACCGGACTGTTTAAATGACCCAAAGTCTTCACACTTAGCTTCTCGCAGAACCCAGATTTCCAGGACCTAAACCACAGCCGTCAATCATTAGTCTCAGCTCGTTGGATATTCTTTTTTTGCTCGAGCGGTTTAATTTCCGCTTCCGAGTCAAAGTCCAAGCTGGCGAGTCCGGTCATGATCAGCATTGTATGGGTTTCGAGCTGTTTTTGGACGTGATGAACAATTCTGAGTCTTTCGTCGAGATCTTCGACGAGATTCTCAAAACCTTCAGAACTGCATTGCGCTCTGTTCCCCAAGAAAGAACCCAGAGCTCTACAGTAATCATCGTAGGAGGTGGTTACCTCGACCCAGGCTTTTTGTTCGGCTGTTTCCACGTAGTTTCTGATGAAGTCGATGTAGATTGCTTCGAATTTGTCATGGCTCTTCAAGGCAGTCTCAACAAGAACAGTCATTTCTTTGACTTGGTTCGATTCTTTTAAGCTGTCAACTGATTCTTTCACTAGAGAGTGCATCTCACTGTATTTTGCAAGAGAATCTATCAAGTCCCTGGTGCTTGCTTTCACCTCTTCTGAAGCTTTTTCCGTCACTTCAGTTATCCCAATGAGTTCAACAAGTAGAGAGAGCAGTACTGCAACTCCTTTCAAAGCACCAAAAATCAGAGCAATCGAGATGCTGAGTGTAGTCACGTAGTGGCCGAAATCCAAGATTTGCTTTTCGGCGACATCAATGTAATTTTCGAACAAGAACCAGCAGCTTCTTGATAATGTATCCATAACGCTTTGGAAGTCCTCGGGTGATCTCCGCTTTTCGAGATTGAGCACTGCTTTTTCGCTTGCCGACAAACTTAAGGCCATTCTTTCGCCTCTTTCCTTTATGTTGGAGATGGCAGAATGTGGCTTAAAAGAAACGCCCATTGAGAACGGTGGCGTGGAACTGTTTCCCTTCACTTTTAGTATCCCTTTGGCGGGTTTTGGATGGGAAATAGTAGACAGGAAGTTAGCCTTTTCTTCCTCATTAGTGTCTTCGAGGTTTTCGATAAATGTCACTTTGTTTGAAGAATGTGGCTCGGTCGCCCAGTCCATTCCGTGATTAGCCTTCTTCACTATCATGTTATTCAACTTTTGTTTCCCCAAAATAGAGAGCCTATGCTTAGCTTTCCTGATGAAGCGTAGATCTTTGCCTTGGTCAGAGTCGTCTTTAAAAGAGCTCCAGATACTGTCTTCTTCAAAACCAAGTGCACTCCATAAGGTTAAGTTTGCTTCTTCGGCTTCCGTTTTATGTCCTATTGTATGAGTGAGATCCTGCAAAAATAGCGGTGAAATGTCTATAGAGTCTTCAGGTTTGGGCCTGAGTTCAAGGTTTCCGGAAGAGGCTCGACCTAGCGTGGCTTTGGGGTGCCTGACCTGGGAACTGCTTTCAACAGGATTATAATTTGGGCTTGGGAGGGCATTATCAATGGCGAGAGGGATTGTTTCTTCCTGCTCAGAATAACCTTGGTTTTTAATAGGTTTAGGAAGACTAGGATGGTTGATTTCTGGTGTTTTGGTTGGAATTTCAAGAACAAGTTTGGCTGTACTTGCTCCGGGATACTTCTGGACAAGGTTGAGTTCGCTTTGGGATTCTTGGAAGCACTTTGCCGCAATTTCGCCAAACAAACGGGCGGTTTCAGAGACTAGTTTGGTGGATCCAGCGGCATTATCACTCTCAGCGGCACTTTCAGGGGCACTCTCAGCGGCACTCTTGCCATCTTCACCGACACTATTTAATACATCATCCATATCCGGCTTCTCTAAGCTCCTGGCTTCCTCGGCACTCTTCGCTTTCAACACTACGTCATTTTGGAAGCAAAAGTTCTCGGCAGCTTCAAGGTTTGACTCGTCTGTGTCCAATATTCTTTCATTCTTCTCCTGAAAGACCTTTGTGATCTGGGTTTCTGTTTCTTCAGATGTTTGAAGTGTCCGATCCAAAGCAACTGAGGCTAGGAAGGCATTCTTTGAAATCCCACCCGCTATTGTCTTAGTACTCCTAACCTGTTCTGTTTCATCTGCCTCAATATTGAAGTTCTTCGCTAATGAATGGTTGTTCAGCCTATCTGGAACAAAAGTCGGAAAAGGCCTGCGAATAAGATTTTCAAGACTAGTGAGAGACTTCCTCTCGTCACTAGAATCAAAATGTTTTTCGGCATAGTCCGAGTTGTTTTCGGCCGCAAAGAACAAATCAGGAGAATATTCAAGTTGCCAGATCTCGTGCAAATTGCGCTCGTTTTCTCCAGCTGGAGTAAAGTCGCGGCCGGAGGTAAGAGATTTTGCAACCGTGCGCACTTTTTGCAGCCAATGTTCGAGGATTTCAGTGAGAGCGTTGAAAGTGACCCGGGTCTTTTTGGGGTTGGATGAATTAGGATCCACTGAACTGGTGAGGGCAGGGGTTCTGTGGTGGTTGTAGTGGTGGTCTTTCTGGCCCCGCTCGTGGCCATATATTTCACTACTTTTCCCAGCCTTTTCTGAGCATGCGCCAAAAAGTGCCTTGTCTGTGTCGCACATAGTACCCAAAACTTTCCTAGTGGCCTGAGTTCGTGGCCCTATGGTCCCGTTCATCCAATCTTCTAAAAGCCAGGGTTCGAGTATTTGTCTACTGCCAGAATCGGCAATGTTTCCAAGTTTGGCGGCATCGACTAACTTATTCCACTGTTCAAGGGACGCGGAGTTAAGCTTAGTGTAAGCTTTCCAGTCACACTCTTTCAGGGCTTCAGAATCATACTTTCTGGCGCCTATCCTCATGTGTGCTACATTCGAAAAGGCGTTCTGGAACTTTCGCCAAGTTCGTGCTTTCTTGTTGTGGGGCCAGCGTTGTCTTCGCTTTGAGCGCAAAATGACTGTTTGGTGGCTTCCTTCATTTACGAAGTCGAGCGCACTTTTGGACGAGTCTCGAACACAAACGGGAATGGCACAAAGCGAAGATTGAGGTGAAGATTGCCGTGTTTTTGGGGCAGCATTCCCTTCAGTATGGTCCAGGGCTCTTTTTTGTGGTGGCAGCTTCTGCTTATTCGTAATCTTCCCTTTCTTTGCCAAAGGTGTGGTTGGTCTGGTGGCCGTTTTTCTCAAGCAGCCTGAGAGCTCACAATTTCCTCCTGCAAGCTCCAAATTTGATGGCTCAAAGTCTGGCAACTGATTGTAACTAGCACCAGCAGCAAGAAACCTTGCCTCAGTAGCTTTGGCTTCCTGGATTCGGGCAAGCTTCCTTTCATTCGGTGGCCACTTTGCGAGCTTCCACGCTTTTGCAAGAGCCAGTTTTGTTTCCGTTGAAAAGCCACTAAAGAAAGACTTTTGAGCCGCCCTTTTACAGGATGTGGTAAGAGGCTTTCCATGGTTAGTTGGCGTGGTAGTGGGTGCCGAAGTGGTGTGTTCCTGTTTAGTTTCAATACTACCTGAAAACGTTTGCGTCTGTACCGTCGCGGTGTTAGTACCCACCAAGCTCTTGAGACTCGTTTTGGATGTTTTTGAGGCTTTGGAGGATTTTGGGGCTTTATTGTTCTTAATCTTTGTTTCCTGGTTGATTCTGTTTCGTCCCTTGATGAAATCAGACTCGGTGATTTCTCCATTAGCCAAAGCAGCGTTCAATTCCTCTCTGTACTGGGACAAGTCCAGAGGGCTCGCAGCGGGTTTTGGCTGAAATTGCATTTTAAACAAATTAAATTCGCTGAAAGGTCTCAAAAGTCTTTGAGGGGTTCTTATCGGGTTGTTGGCAGTTCAATAAAGTTCTTAATTGCTCAAGAATGTTATTGCTGTCGGTGTTCGATGAGAGGGTATGTGGTACAAGTAGGATTTAGAAAGGCGAGAAAACGGCCTTCTCAAATACTCCACAAATGTGAAGTTCATGGATGGGACGATTAGTTTATTCTGCCGATTCTCAAATTTCGGAACACCAGGGTCACGGACAAGACTAAACACAAATGGAAGAAGAGTCTAAGAGAGGCCCAGACTAGGTCTTTTCCTGAAGTGCGAGGTACATCCACAACACAAAAGCATAGTATTCGAGGAGGTTTTGTGCGTTTTTGAACTGAAAAAAGAAAAAAAAACATATAAGAAAGATAAATGGTCTGATTTAGAGGGCCAAAGAGTTGAAAAATACTGTTAATGTAGGTGTCTGATGCTATTGATGAAAGCTGCCTGTGCTCCAAATGCAATATGCTTCCTTCGGAGTCTTGCAATCTGGCAACTTTTAGCTTTAGCATCTTTTTTTTTATTGTCTAAATTGGGAAAAGAGACTATGAGTTTCGAAAATATCTGCTTTCTCTTTCAGAAGGAAGCAAAACTTTCCAAGGGCCTTCCCCATTTTAATTCCCGGTGGCTGCGAAACTGTCACAACGGGCCAGTTCAAGAATTTCCAGAGGACTCTTGCAAGTAATATGGTGAGTCTTCAAGGGCTGAGAAGTTTAAAATTCTGTGGCTTTTCACTCTTTAAACTGTTCAAGTTCGGTGTTTATCTCAAATACTTTAAAGTGAACTTCAAGAGTCTTGTAACGGGAGAAATGGCTTGCTGGTTCCAGCTTTCTTTATATATATACATTTCACTTGTTCTGTAATGAGTGGAGTCGGAGCCAAACTGCTTCAAGTCCTCACTCCTGGCAAGTGAAAAAGATCTACAAATTATTAAAAAATTCTAAAACTTACACGAAACAGACGTTATAAATAATAGAAAGACTTCTGAGAAAAGGTGCAATGTTTTATCGAAAGACTCAAGCTAATTTAAGAAATGAGACCACGCTCGTGATTCGCATGTCCACCAACAGTAATAGTACTTGTTGCTACTAAGAGTTGAGCGCTAATTCTATGGATTTTCTTGGGATTCATGCGTTTTCCAATTTAAAGTCAATGATGGGACGAAATCTCTTCTGTTTTTAAGTTAAATATTATATCCGATGCTCACATACAGCACTGTCTAAATCCTCCTTATACCAACAGTATGTCTAGATATACAGGCCTGCTAAGCACGCCAGGCTAGCTAAATGAGCTAATTAAAAACATGTTGAATAGTCAATTTGCAAGAGAATAAGTGTCTGATGATATATCAATAGGGGAGAAAAGACCGGATTAAAGCGTAGTTTGATTTACTGATGCTGAGGTACTTTTTGATAAAGTGCGATGTGTCCCATTTAGGCAAGTTGCAATTAATTGTCTAGCGATGAGAATTCCTTGAGTTAGTGGTAATCCCGCAATGGAAGTGGACTTGCGCTTCTTACTATTTTTGCAGTCCACTGATCCCTAGTGGGACTAACTATATAAAGACGTGTTTTCACACGTTAGACTGGTCTCAAATAAAAATCTAACTTCATAGGTTTGTCTAGTTCCAGAGATCTGTTTTTCTTCACTCCACCATACTAGCTGAAATGAAATACGTCGTCCTGAAAGAAGCTTGCAATATCGTCCTTCATTTCCCCAGCCCTCAAACTACTCATTTCTTTGCTGCTTTAAACGAAAAGAGTTGAGATTGCTTAACTGAATTCTCTGTTAAACCTGGGTAATCAAATCCATATTTTCAAAATGTTCTACCAAGAACTAGAAACCCGCACGAACCCACCACGCTTAGAAATAAAAAAAGCTCTAAAACCAAAAAGAAAAAAAAGTACAAGAAACATAGAATAAGACCCGGAAGGAGTTACCAACTTTTGAATTTAAGGACTCATGGTACCAAAACCGGTTGTATACTCTGAACCTCCATGTTATCTCAACGATACCCAAAGTGTATATTGGTTAGAAATGTTGGTGGTTTTGACTAATTAAACAAAGCCAGCCTTCCCAATAGGTGCATAGTAGATCAAGTGCGGGGAGCGTTATCACAGAAACATGATATTCAAGGATGCTCTTAAGTCCGGCTCACGCATATCTCAGTGAGGAAAAATACATCACTGCAAAATACCACCTGTAATGAATCGCAACCTCACATTAGGCACCTAAACCGGGCCTAAGCACGAATATCTCCTCCAGAATAGATGTGTTGCGAGGTGTCTCATTTAGGCAAGTTGCAGTCAACTGTCCAACAATGATAACCTGCGTAATAATGCTGTTGCAGGCTGGGCTTCATTACCAAATCGAATGAGTCGATGCCAAGTCGGCTTTAACTATATAAGGACCGGCTTTCCCACCCTAAGTGTTGGAAAGCCAGAATAGGTTTACTAGAGATCTCAATTAATACATAGTTCAGATATAAGAACGCGGACAGGTGTGCTCTAATTTACTGATCACTATGAGATCACATAAGATTCAAAGTGATAATTAACAAATTGACGAGTAAAACCACTGCGGTCGTTTCAAGGACCATAATATTGACCATATTACTGTAGACCTTAAAACCCGAAGTCGTGAAGTAAATTATGTACTCCAATTGAATACCACTCTAATGCTGTTAAAATGTGACTTTGAATACAACTCTAATCGTGATACACAGTATGTGACTTTTTGATTACAAGTCGAAGATTTCTGAAGTATATAAACAGATTCTAGTGTAAGTAATTGAGCAGATCAAAGCATCAGGCTGACTGAGATAGACCTCATTTTTCCCTCCCTATTTGCTTAATGAGCAACTCATATAATAGCCAGGAGGGCAGACTTTGTAGATAGAGTTGGCTTAGAACAGCTTTCAAGTATTCAAATTGAACCACCTATCGTTACCAACCGTTGTAATCATACGGAGGAGAAACATCGGTAAATTTAGGGAGCTTACACCGGATGAGATTACGACTCCCAAGATCATGTCCTTTGCTGAGTGTGTAGTTGATAGCATGTAAGAGTTGGACCATTTCTTGGTCATATGTTTGGAGGACTCCTTCTTTAGCCTGTCTGAAAGTATCGAGAACATTGTCCATGGGCCAGAATTATCTCTGATGAGAAAACTGGTTTGTTCTTTAACACCGCGATGAAGATGAATGGCTGATATAGAATCAGTAGTAAGCTCACCGTATCTGAAGTCAACTCAAGCGAAGAAGCCAATACAACAGTATGACTTTCTTGAATGATATGATCTTGAAGAAGAAAACGAAGTTCACGTCAATTACTGGGTTTTTGATTGCAAGAATATACATAGGACTGCCGTAATATTTGAACAATAGTCTGCAAGTGGTTCTCGGAGCAGAAAGATTCATTAGAAAGCCGGGGTATATAAAAGAAAAAGTAAAGGAAAAAAAGCCATATCATTCATCATTCGACATCATTTGTGAACATCATGGCTCGGTCTCAAAGTCGGTCTCACGGTCTGAGTCTGTCTCACAGTCTGTCGTACACCTCATTTATAAACACACACACCCACTCTTCTGGCCCCCTCAAAACCTTCTCTACACCCTCTTTCATTTTCACCACCCCTACACTGATGCACTACTCGTTTAGATATGTATTAAGTTCCACTAAAGTAACGGGATAATATTCCATCTAATCCTCCTTGATACCACCGGTACCTGCAATCTCCGCAGCCTCCACAGAGGCCTTGTCGGTTTTGACGTCGCCAGAGGCGCCCTGCAAGGCCTGCAAAAAGCCAGGGGCAGCCTTGAAAGGTCTCTTCAACTCACCAGATGCAGGCTTGCCCCAAAGGTGCACCTTGACGATGTTGGTCTCCAAAGCAGACTTCACCGACGACACGGACTGCATCACCAACGGATTGGTGTATTTCATGTACAAGTGCATGAAGCCCATCATGGCCACGGAGGTGAAGATGCTCTTGATTTGGGCGTCGATTTGCTTCAAATCGTACTCCTTGACCGTGGTCACCACGGCTTTCTCCTCGGCCTGCCCGCTCATAGGGTTAGCAGGCTCCACGTACTTCATGGTGGTCAAGTCGTTTTTCTTGTTGATCTGGTACTTGACGTACATGCAGATGGCAAACACAGCCAATTGGCAGGCCACGTATCCGACTCTCACATACATCAAAATGTCGGGGTTCTCGAGGTCGAGGCGGCGCGAGACTTGCATCATGATCAACATGAGCCCTAAGTTACTGAACATGGGATTCATCGTGGCGGTTGTTGGGCGTTGGCGGCTATACGATGGGAGAAGAATCTACTGGTAGTTAATTTGCGTGAAGCATGCTCGGAAGCACGCTGCATTATATTTTTCGCCTGCGCACGCCACCGTACGCGACATTGCATCTTTGGTGGGTGAGGTGGTGGACCAGAGACCAGGCCGGGAATACGATGGAGCGCGGTCGGTGTACTGTACTTTTTCCGGCCGGCGCCTGCGGCACCTGTACCTGCGGTTACCCGGCACACGGCTTGTTCGACGTGCTTCCGTCGCGCGCAGCGATAAGACTGCACAGCGGCGAAGACCTACCGATACGATATGCAGTGGGATGCGGTTGCGCATGGAGGTTTCAATAACGGCAGACTAATAACGGCATTCTCGGGGTCTAATGAATACTCATATCAGAAAATGGACACAAACAACACCAAACTGGGAAAATATATTAGAGATTTAGTCGGCTTTTTATTTGCGTTCTTGCTGGACTTCCAAAGCTAAAAACATCTGTAACACTTCCGCACCTACCGCTCAAAACCATTCCGTTCACGCCAATACTGTTCCAGGCAAAAACCCAAGCTCTACCCTAAAACTCTCACTTGCCTGTTCTACACTAATTCTTTTTGTTTTGATGCTTTTAATTCTTTTCTTTTGATGCTTTTAATTCTTTTCTTTTGATGCTTTTAATTCTTTTCTTTTGATTCTTTTAATTCTTTTCTTTTGATTCTTTATAAAGTTATGCCATTGCAATGCAGAAACGTTCTGGTTCTTCTGGAACTAGCCACTTCCCCCACTAAAAGTCCTCGTCCACGCGAATATCACCAAACTCCCAGCATCCGAGTCTCTCGTTCTTGGCTTTATTCTCCTCCAACACCAACTTGTCCACATACTCTTTCAAATGTGCGGGGCATTTGCGGTCGACCATGGCATACCCCTCTTGCACGAGGTGCTTATTGATTGTGTAGTCGGGGTCTGTTAAGGACTTCTCCGCATCGTACAAAATACCGTCGTATTCCACGCCCTCACTGGACGAAGGAAGCCCGCTGAGCACCAACTTTTTGTCAAAGGTCAAGTCTTCCAAAAGATAAAGTGCCTCTGTTAAATAGTCTTTGGGTTTGGTAGGAGGCAACTCGATGTTCTGCAACTTGCACGAATGAGCAAAAGGTTTCACAGTGTCCAAGCCAAACTTTTTGGGCAATGCTCTTAAAGCCGACGCGGGCACCTGGTCGATGTTGCCGAAATCTACGTGTTTCACGTCGTACTTGACGGTGGATTTGTCGTAGTTGATGACACGTGCACGGTAGTACTTTCCGTTTTCACTGAATTTGGCAGAAACAACGTCGTTTTTCTTGGGTGGTCTGCTAAGAACTGTGGGCAAGTCAACCGAGGTCGTGCTGGCGCTCACGTTTTGCAAGTGGAAGTCGTTGAAGTTCTTCTTGAACTGCTTGAACTCCTCGCTGGTTTTGGCATCGATGAAATGGAACGAAATCACCTGGTTTTGGCCCACATCCACCACCTCGATATCAAAGAACTTGGGCTTGGCGGCCTCTAGGCTGAGCTGGCTCATTTTCGAGTCGGCAAGCTCGGCATTTTTCTGCACTTCGGCCTCGTCGTAGTGTTCCCAAATCCCCTTGTGAGCATCCTTGGCCGTTTTCTCGGCAGCGAAAAAATCGCTCTCAAATCGGTTCGAGTACACTGCTGGCTCGTGCACCGCCACAAGCCCGGCCTCCAACAACTCGGTTTGCGCCGGCTTAACCGCCTGGGCATCCGAGAACAAGTTGCCAACAAAACCCCCGATTTTATCGGTGTCGTAGATCTCAAACTCGACGTTTCTCTGCAAATACTTGTTGTTCATGTAAGCGAGACCAGCGCTGCCGGCTTCACTGGTCTTATCGTTGGAGAGGCCGCCCAAAATCAACGTCAACTTAGTGCCTTCTCTTGGGTTGTAAAGCTTGACTCTGTTGACCGCCGCCACATACTCCACGTAGAAGCCCGACACACGGCCTTTTTTGCTCCATCCGTTGAAAAACGTCCGGGCCTTCGCCAAAGATTCTGAGGCATTCACCACGCGTGTGCCGATGGTCAAAATCTTGCTGATATCGCCCGTATAGTACACGCCACGTTTGGCCTCCTTTTTCTGCTGTTCCTCCAACTCAATCAACCGGTCCCAGTTCAGCGACCGCTCATGTGCAGTTTGCTTGTTGTGCTTGATCACCGTCGCCAAGCCCTGGGTAACTAACGTTTCCGAAAGATCCTCGTCCGCCACTTTAAGCGAAACAAGGAACCGAGAATCGAACCCCATATCCTTGTTGGCCTCACGGAACCCGTCAATATACATCCGCGCAGACTTACCAATGGCAAGGGTCCTCACAAACTCACGGGCCATTTGCACAAGCGCCTGTTGCTGCTGAGCGTTTTTGGTCAATGTGGTATCGTTTGGTCTGGGGGCTCTGATCGACGCCAACTGCACGGTGATTTCCTCGCCCGAGGGTAAGCGCACATTGAGCGTGTCGGCATTGATGATTTTGGTCATCACGACATTTTCTACCGTGATCCCTGGTTTCAAGCTTTTCGCTGAAGAACCAGCTGGTTTGGAACTGGAGCTGGAAGACGATTTGACGCCCGCCGCCGAGGCAAAAATCCCTCTTCCCAAAGCCTTGGCTGTCTGCTCCAGCTTTCTGAGTTTGCTCATCACACTGGACCCAAGAATAGACGATTGCCAGTCAAGCACCTCTCCAAGGCCGCTTTCCAACATTTTCTCGTGCACATTGTTGCCCGAGGGGTGGTCAATCAACACCAAGGGCAAACCGCCCTGGTTCTCTCCAACGACAGAGACTTTGATGGGCGATTTGGTGGCCAAAAGCGCGTCCTCAAGGTACTTTTTGGCAAGATGGCCGATTTTGGCTTGTTCCGTGTCGGCATCATCGGTTCGGGGCGACCTGTACCCGGCCACGATGAGCGGCAGCAGCACATGCTCGTTCTTCTTCACCAACAAGCGGGCCACAATGCGGTCGCCACTAATCACACGCTCCACAACTGCAGAAATGGGGGCATTTTTCGACTTCTCCACCATTTCCGGCGTCAAGTCCACGAGCAGCGGCTCCACAAACTTGGGGGCCCACATCCCGACCTGTTTTTTCTGGGCTGTTTCCGCGATGGCCTTCAAACGGGTAACCCGCTCCTCCTCGGCCTCTGAATCGGCGCGTATGTTGTCCTTCAACTTCAAGAGGCCGCGTTCCAACATGTACTCGATCAAAGAGCTGAAGATCGGCAGCGAAACGTCTCCAAACTCCTTCCCAGAGCCAGGCATCTTGAACAAGACTTGGAACTTGATGTCTTTGCCAACAACAAGCTTCCTCAAAAACTCCCGGGCTTCATATGAGTCTCCTCTCACATACTGGAGCGTGAGCGTTCTTTCCGGGGCAGGCACCTGGGCGGTTTTGACCGGAACCAACACAAGCGTGTCGCCACTGAGGACATTTTTCACTTTAGCAGACAATTGAGACATAATTAGGAGCTTTTTCTGGGAATCGGCTGCGTTTTTGGTGCAGTTAAAGGTGGCTGTGAAAAACGAGTACGATCGGATTTAAGCACACTGACCGAGCACTGCGCACACGAAATGGACACGTTGGAGCGACGGTAGCGACCCCACGTCAAACCAATGGGTTGGATGCAGGATGGTGCGTGGCACATCTATTCGCAGCCGGAAACCTTAGGTTTCTCGAAGCTCCGAAGTTACACAAGGCAAATTTCTACTTTGTGCTTTATACTGTCTGTAAGTGTGCTGTTGTGAGATCATTAAACTGGGAAAAAACTTCTCATAAATGATGGTTGTAAATCATACCGAAACTCTTTTATCGTTTGGTCAAGTCTTGTGAAAAATAGTAATTACTACACGGTGGTTGATGGTCGTGTGTGTCATTGAACCATCTAGGCTTGCTTTTGATCAATCCCCAGCCTTTTTCATCTATTTTTCATCTCATGGTAGAACTTGGGAAAGGGCCAATTTTTAGCTCGAAGGCCAAAGATTTTCGTGCGACTGTACTTCAATTAAAACTCTAAATGAGAGCGTTGTGAGATCCAAGTGACGGCCCCACAATTCGCGAAAACAGACTCCGGCTGCTGAGCTAAACAAGAGTAAGTTCTGAAAACCCTGGGCATAACTCGAGACAACAGGTTCAAGTAAAATTATATAACTTTTCTGCATACATTACTATCAAAAGAAAGCCGAAGATTGCTAATTCTTCCCCAAACACGAAATTCACTCATGTCTAATCTCATGGAGACTACACTTATATGCACTCCCAGCACCGTACCGTGTTCCACACCTCGCCCACGCGCAATGGATTAATCATCATTTGTTCCGTTCTTTTAATACCCTCCCCAACCCTGCCCTCCGTCAAGTCTAGCTGATAGAAAAATCAATTATGGCTCCGAGGTCGACTGCACAAAAACGTCTTTTGAAAGAGTACCAGCAGCTTGCGCTAGATCCGCCTCCCGGAATTGTGGCTGGTCCTATCTCCGAAGAGGATCTCTTTGTATGGGATTGTTTGCTTGAAGGTCCATCCGATACGCCGTACGAAAATGGAGTTTTTAGTGCCATCCTCACTTTCCCAAAGGATTACCCGCTTGCGCCGCCTCTGCTCAAATTTGACCCGCCGTTACTTCATCCAAACATTTATGCAGA
Source organism: [Candida] golubevii (assembly GCA_030582695.1). Classification (NCBI taxonomy): domain Eukaryota; kingdom Fungi; phylum Ascomycota; class Pichiomycetes; order Serinales; family Metschnikowiaceae; genus Metschnikowia; species [Candida] golubevii. The sequence goes on along the minus strand of JAJMGV010000011.1, from coordinate 219,722 downwards.
TGGGACTGTATGTATCAGCATTTTGCATCCTCCAGGAGAGGACCCCAACCAGTACGAGCGGCCCGAGGAGAGATGGTCACCAATCCAGAGTATTGAGAAGATTTTGTTGAGTGTGGTGTCGATGTTGGCCGAGCCCAACCCGGAATCGGGTGCTAATATTGATGCTTGTAAGCTTTGGAGAGACGATAGGGAGTCCTTTAACAAGCAAGTGAGAGAACAGGTGAGGAAGAACTTGGGACTTTAACTAGATTGTCAGACATTATGAGATACTGTGACCTGCTGGGCAAAGTTAGATACGTTTTTGAGAAGTGTTGTTGCATCATACCAATGAATAGACAGTGAACGATAGAAATAGAAATGATTTCGTGCAAAGGAAGCAGACTCTATAACTTTAGATACCAGAATGCTTGAAAATAGATGTTTTACGTATGCCGAGAATCTGTTTCAACTCGTCAACAATTTCGAAAATGAATGTGAGATTCCAGATGTATATAGCCGGATTGAGAGACAGTGAGAAATAGATTTTATGTTAGAACACAAATGAAATACTTGAATAAGGTGGAGTTGGGTAGGAAGAAGATGGTATAACCGAGTGGGGAAGGGTAGATAAGAGTAAGGAATAGTGGAGTAAAGATTAGTGTAGTAAAGATTAGTGTTGTAGAGATTAGTGTAGTAAAGATTAGTGTAGTAAAGATTAGTGTAGTAAAGATTAGTGTAGTAAAGATTAGTGTAGTAAAGATTAGTGTAGTAAAGATTAGTGAAGTAAAACATTGTGTAGTAAAGTAAAGTGGAATAAGTTAGGGTAGAGAACAGTGTGCCAGAGTAATGCGTGGAAAGTTGGGGTAAAGTGAGTAGGCTACATTGAGGTGAATTAGACTACATTGAATTCAGTAAGACTACAGTGAAGTCAGTTATTGTGAGACATGATATATATATATATATATATATTCCATTTTGGTGAAGAAGAGTGGGGCTTGATGATGCAAGGCAATATAGTGAACATAAGAATGCGAGGTGTCTCATTTAGGCAGGTTGCAGCAACTGTCTAATAATGATAACCTGGGATAGTAATGATCGGACAACGAGTCTTCAGCCTGTATTATGGAATACATGAGATTTGCGCTCACTACTAACATTGTAGTTAGCTGACCAATTGTCAGCTCCAACTATACAATGACTGGTTCCAAGGAAAGCCAGACTGGTTTCACTAGAAGATCCTGTTTAATACATAGGTCAGGTTCAAGAACCCTAGCAAAGAACATGAGACATCAAATAAAGATCGTAACTTCGTGAAGCAGACTATGACAAAATAAGGAAAAGGAAGTAGAACGAGGTGCAGTGAAAAGAATACTATAATACGAGCCTATTAGATACGTTATACTTGCTTTCTTTGTAGTAAAATTGAACCCACGCAAATTAAGATTAAGATCCGCAAGTCATACCAAGTCACACCATATCAAACGGACCTAAAACAAATATTAAGCACGACTCAGTATATGCCATATTTGTACTAGTAAAGCCCCACATATTCATTTTAACAGATGACCTAGTCAAAGACACGCATTTTCCAAAAGGGCTTCTCAGCTTTAGGCATCTTGACTCAATACAGTCAGCCTCTGAAGAAATAAGTGAAAACCAACAGTCCAGTGAAAGGGAGAGTTTTGTCTTCCAGGGCATAGAAGTCTGACAAGCTCCCAATCCGGCGTTGCACTAAATTATTTATTCAATAATAGTTACTGTCAAGTTCATATCCGGTTAACACAGGTGCGCTCCCAGGGGCGCCACGATCTCCTACACTGTGCGGCTAAAGATATCTACATCTGGCAGGTGCATGCGTGCGTCCTAACTCCGTCACCAGCTCTTCACCGGTAGTATGAGACCATAAACCGGCACAAAGACACATAGTGCAGACATATTGTCGCTTTTCCCCTCTTTCTTCTCTTTCTTCTCTTTTCTTCGTTTCCTTCTATTTTTCCTCCAATGTCACTTCGCAAAAAGGTGTGTGTCATTGGGGCCGGTGTCTCGGGCTTAAGAGCAGCACACAAACTACTCACAGCACCAAACTCCGGGCTCAAGCCGGCTGACGTAATTGTCATCGAGGCCCAAGACCGCATAGGTGGCCGTATCAAAACAGACAAAACCCTGCTGGAACTAGGACTCAGGTACGATCTAGGAGCCGCGTGGTTCCACGACGCCTTGACCAATTCGGTGCTATATTCCAGCATTAAAGACGGGTCGTTCGATGCTCAAAACGACGGGTATTTTGACGACAAGGCCTTGGCCTATTATGCCCGAGAATTTGGCGGCAAGATTGATGCAGCGGACTGGAAACTCGAGCAGGTTGTAGAGGATATCGAGAGATTCATTGAGATACACTTTCTGGAGTCGCTAGATGTGCCGGATATTACTGTACCCGAACTTGTGGCCCTCTATTTCGACAAATATGGCCAGTTTTTAACGCCCCAGCAGAAGCTGTTGTGTGGCCGCATGTGCCGGTACTTCGAGCTCTGGTACGGAATCAGCTCAAAGGATATCAGCGGCAAGTACGCGGTGATGCATCACCAGGGCCGCAACTTGTACAACAAAAAGGGATATTCCTTTGTCATTGAGAAGTTAGCGGCACAGTTGGAATGTGATGTTTTGACCAATGAGCAGGTCAAAGTCATCAGGCGTTCGGGGCTTGCTCAAAAATCCCAAAACGTTGTATCCACTGTCAAAGGTACCGAAATCCATGCAGATTATGTCGTCGTGTCGGTACCTTTGTCTATTTTGGCCTTACCTCTGCAACATGACCAGGGGATCACGTGGGAACCGCCTCTTCCACAAAACGTTCAACAGGCAGTGCAAAGCGTGCATTTCGGGGCGCTTGGAAAAGTGATTTTCGAGTTTGATCGGATCTGGTGGGACGCAAACGAGGACAGATTCGAGGTCTTGCCCGATGCGGATGTAGATCTCGGACAGAGCTCTTCAGAAGGATCAAAAGACTCAGAAACTCCCGCAATTGAACCATTTCATTACCCCATATACGTTGTGAATTACGCGGCGATGTATCCGGGCTCCGCCAGCTTGGTGATTTTGATCCAAGAGCCAGTTACACAGTATTTGGAAGCAAATCCACTGCTCGCCTGGGAGTATATGAAACCCATGCTTAAGAAGATCGGGACCCTGGAAATGTCCGATCCAATCAACACTATAGTCACCGATTGGACGCTAAACCCTTTTGCCCGTGGCTCTTATACTTCTTTACATGTAGGAGATGACCCAAACGAGGTGATTGTCCATCTTTCTGGAGACTATGAAACTTGTGGTTTGGGAGGAGAGTCCACGATTCGTTTTGCTGGTGAACACACTATAGCTGACGGTTCTGGGTGTGTCCACGGTGCTTATGACAGTGGTGAAAGGGCGGCTGATTGGATCTTGAATCATTTGAAAGAAGATGAGAGGTAGATGTTTGGGTGCTTAGTTTGGTCGAGGTGGGAGTAAAGATATGGAATGGACGGTCACGGGAGGATTGATCATGGTAGTAGTTGGAGGGATGTGAAAATGTAAAGAAGTCTCCGTAGGGCTTCCACGGACTCATCTTCCGTGGACTCATATTTCATAGGGAGTGTTACGGCGAGTTTTGCGTTCGTCCGTTCCTCTCAAAGCCCTGTAATTCGGTACTCTTCAAATTGTTTTAATAACTTATGTTACCATGTTGGATGTTGGAAGGAAGATTGACTTTAGTTTGCTGATTGGAGAATGTTGGAAGAAGACACTGGTTCCGGGCATTTGTTGTTACCTCCATAAAGGGAATTATCAAAGATCCGTTACATGTAATCCTGACTCTTGTAAACCTTGTCATGTGAGTATATTCGGCTAGCTTTGGCTACCTGTGAGCCATCGCCGTCTTTTAATGGAATGGTGTATTTCCGTCTTTGTGTCTGTATCAGTCTAACTGCCCACAAAGCCATTTCCACAAACGCATGACGCAAGTGCCTCCACAAACCCTCCACAAACCTGTCCCCAATACCATGTTTGTGTTCTATCCTCAAATGCGTGACGCCCCCTTCCCGAAGATTGAGAATGGGCAGAATAAACTGATCGAATCTTCCCTGATTCTTCCGTGAGCCCCCGAATTCTTTAGTATTTGAGAAGGCCGTTTTCTCGCCTTTCTAAATCCTACTTGTACCACACACCCTCTCATCGAACACCGACAGCAATAACATTCTTGAGCAATTAAGAACTTTATTGAACTGCCAACAACCCGATAAGAACCCCTCAAAGACTTTTGAGACCTTTCAGCGAAATTCATTTGTTAAAAATGCAATTCAAGCCGAAACCCGCCGCGAGCCCTCTGGACATTTCCCAGTGCAGAGAGGCATTTACCGCCGCTCTGGCCAACGGAGATATTTCCAAGGCCGAATTCATCAAGGGAAAAAACCGAAGCGATCAGGATCCAAAGGCAATGCCTAAGAAGACTGTGAAAGCTTCAAAAGCTTCAAAAGCTTCAAAAGCCTTGAAGCAAAAGGCCCAACACTTGCTGGCTGCAAATACCGAGACGGCGCAAACGCAAACCACCTCGAAGGGCTTTGGAACAAAGCAGGAACAAGTGACTTCGGTTCCTACAACCATCCAAGCCCACCAGCGCAAGAGTTTTGGGTCAAATCAGGACCATTCCGCCCAAAGGTCCTTTTTTAGTGGATTCACAAAGGAAACAAGGGCACTCGCAGCAGCCACCAAGATTTTGAGGCAGCCACCAAAAGAAAGAAAACTTGTGCACAACAAGGAGTTCGGTGTTGTTGAGCCAAAGTTACTTGCTGCTGGCGACGAATGCAAGAATATCCAAGACGTTGGATCGACAAGCAAAACTCATTCCGGAAGAATAGGCCTCGTCTGGGACCGATTACGGTCCCTGAAACGTGTGAAAGCGAAAAAATCACCGGACGTAAGCAATCCTGCTGACGTTCAACAGCTTTCGATCCATAGCCAAGCGCTGCCTAAAGCCAAGGACAGAACTGGCCATTCCAAAGAGACCAAAAACTCCAAAGAGACCGCTAATCGCGCTTGTGACATTCCCGTTTGTGCCCCACCCCTTTGTGACCAAAAGGCGGCTCTATCCGCACTTGACTTTGTGAATGAAGGAAGTCTCCAAACAGTCATCGTACACTCGAAACAAACCAGACACTGGCCCCACAGCAAGAAAGCCAGGACCTGGCTCAAGTTCCGCAAAACCCTTTCCCGGGTACGACACCTGAACCTGAAGAAAATCATTGGCATTGGCAAAAAAGATGTGTTTTCCGAATTGGTCAAAAACACTCCCACGAAGTTCAACGCCAAGTCGCTTCAGTACTGGACCGAGATAGCCGACGGGGCCGAAAGTGGCGAAATCCCGCCATATAGACACGGGTTATTACAGGAATGGTTGAACGAAACAGTGGGGCCTCGAGTGCCACCTACTCGAAAAGTCTTGGGCACAATTTGCGAGACTGACAGGGCACTTTTTGGTGCGTGTATCAGACTGGACCTCAGGAAAGGAAGCTGTGAGGTGGAGAAAAAAGATTTAGGAGACCGTGAAAAGGACAAAAAGGAAAAGAGACACAAAGACAATCCGAAAGACAATCCGAAAGACAACCAGAAAGACAACCAGAAAGACAAACACAAAGACAAACACAAAGACGACTACGAGACTGTCGAATTCTCTCACTCAAATGCCTCGGCTGAGGCTCATTCTTTCTCCAACGCGAAACAAGCCAACAACTTCAAGGCTGTTGCTCGGGTGCTTATTCGGTGGCTGCAAAAAGTGCGCGCGGTTGCAAAATTGCAGAAGAGGCGGAGGTGCGACTCGGCTCCAGCGTGCGAAAATGAACGCAATTTGCACGAGATTTGGCAACTTGAATATGGGCCTGATTTATTCTTTGCCGCCGAAAACAACTCGGACTATGCCAAAGTGGAGGAAGAGACAAGGAAAGTTATACCTTCTTTGTCATCTCTTGAAAAACTCATGTGCAGGCCGCCGTTTCCACGGTTTGTCCCGGACCGACTGAACAACCATTCATTGGCGAAGATTTTAAAGGAATCTTTCGACAACCGGGATGTTCACGAGGTACAAGCGATCGAGAGTGTACAAACTGTTCAAGGAGTACACCCTGAGATTGCTTTTCCGACGGCAAATTCCTTTGGAACTGACGGGATAACTGAGATTCTCAAAACTGGACCTGCTGAACCGGCTGAACCACATTTACAACTGGCGCTTAATCTCCTGTCTTCCGATGAATCAGTGCTAATGGCTGACGCGGCCAAATTGCAGCTCACTGGGATCTTTAACGAGTATAATGAAAACACTTTGAGCCCTGGCGAGACTCCACTCGAAGCCGCTGAGCGTTTCACCAAGAACATTGACGAGTTATTGAAGGCTGAATGTGAAAAAAGCTCGCAAACTTCGGCCGAATTGGAGATTCCAAGCCTTGGAATTGACTTAGTTGAGAAGCAGGCCACGAGTTTGGATGCGGTCACTGGAAAAGATTCTCGTGACTCTTTTGAATCTTTTGTAGTTCCTGCTTCTAAGGCTTCACCTCTCTTTGGCGAGTGCTCTCCCAAATCTTCTCAGGGATTCATGAAAGAACTCAAGCTTGTCAAGAAGTACTTTGGAGCTCTGCCGAAAATAGAAACAGAAAGGGGCAAACTGGAAACATCTGAGTATATGGACCCTCCCGTGGCCGAAATCCTTCTCCCAGTTCACGACCTCAATCTTGTTGGCTGCTGCTCCCAGGCCGGGCAGTCTTGCACTACCGAGCTAGGTCGAACCCCAACAAGCATTGACGAGAGTGTTTCTGGAAGTGACAATACTGGTCAGAGGGAGATGGAAGTCACAGAAATGGAAGAACAAGCACAGAATCGGACACAAATTGAAATAAAAAAGGAAGCGCTCAATGAGACAAACACTTCAGTAACAACTGTGACGCAAGCGGAAGCACAAATGGAAACAAAACCTGATCCAATACCCGAAACAATACCCGAAACAGTACCCGAAACAGTACCCGAAACAGTACCCGAAACAGTACCCGAAACAGCAAAGCCAAATATCTCCTTGTGGAGCTCACTTGCGCTTGATAAAGATAACGATTGGGCGAATCTCAAACAGAACTTGGAATCCGGAGACGAACTTTCTTTTGTTGCTGCTGCAGAAACGCAGCTCACCTTCTTGGAACACTTAGGCCATGTGATTGCAACTAAGGCAAACACTGAGGTCGCTCAAGCCACTCATTTCGACCCAATGATGCTTGATTCGCAAGACACTAAAAAGGTTTCCTTCAGTGAAGAAGTGGAAGATATTGATGGCCCAGGGAAAGCTTTGAGCGGAACTAAAAACAATTCGAGCTTTTGCGGTCTTTCCCAAATCATGAAAGCCAACGCCTCAACAGAAGTACACGAGTTTTCCTTTGATGGAATCTTACCTCTGCCTCTTAGTGGCACAGAGACCCAAAGTATGGAAAGTACATTGATGACATTGACTCATCTTATCCGAAAGACGGTCTTCAGTTTCTGGAAGCAACATAACCCTAAACACTTGGGGGCTGTGATGAAGACGTTTTCAAATTGCTTCAGATTCTCCCTTAAACAGTACATCAAGGTTGCAGAAAACCAGATTTTGGGTTTCGGATTCTACGTGGCCCAACTCACTCGTGCTATCTGGCAGTACCTCTACTACTTGAAAGGCATAGGTGCCATGTTCACTTCACTTGTTGACTTTATCCAAACCAGTGAATCAACTGAGATTTGTGCAGCCAAGGCAAAAGAAAAGAACGCCGCATTGATGAAATCTCTCGCAAACTCCGAAACAATGCATGCACTGATCTTCCAAGCGTTGCGGTCTTTGGAACGCTCGGATTACGTGGCCGACATGTCCAGTCATATCAAAAGAACGTTGGAGGTCCGCGAGGACATTAAAAAGCTTTATGTGGATTTCATCCAAACCCACTTGGATACTTGCTCAGATAAGCTCCGGGCACATGAGCTTTCTGGGTGCAGAGAATATCACGAAAACCTGCAAACCTTCGTGGAAAACAAAGATCTTTACAACTTCAAAGGAGTCAAAGCCATATATAAAGAGTTGGGAAACGCCCTTGGCATAGTTTATCAAGTGCAAGCAGAACTACAGCTGCTCTCTACGCTGATCATGATCGATCTCAACATGTTGCAGTTTGACCCAGAAAATAAGAGAAACAATCTCAGCCTGGGTGACAGACATTCTAGATCAATGATTGATGGAAGCAGAGAGAAGTTGAAAATGCTTGAAAGAGTGCACGATGAAAAACTTGCCCGCTACGAAGCAGAAACAACTGCGTTCCAACAGACCGGCGTTGGTGCCAGAAGCGCAACTCCGGCCTTGGTTTTCAAGACAAGAGGGAAAGTAACCGACCTCCAATTCTATGAACCATCTGAAAGTCTGAAGCTTGAGCTCCTCAATCGGATGAATCTCCGGGGAGTGGGATTGAAGCTATGAGATGATTAAAGTGTCTGCCTTATTAAGTGACCGAAAAAACAAAAACAAAAAGAAGAGATAGTCAAAAACGACAAACCAAACAAAAACCAACTTAGCTACAGTGCGTTGTTGCCGAAATCACCAAAAAAACAAAAAAACACTCGAAAAATATATAAAACAATAAAAAAATTCATTCCATCATGGAAGTAGTTGACTGTAATGAGAATGTTAGTCATTTGATTATTTATCTAGTCGGGGTTTTAGATTACAACAGAATTATCCGTAGCTGACCATGTGTTTTTAATTTTTAAGATGATCCTTCTACAACAACTTGTTTTATTTAGAACAATCTCTCTGAACTAAGCAAAGTAAGTAAGAAAAACATAGTCAAATCCCTGGAATACGTCGAAGCTATTAGCAATCACGGCATCTAATTACTTCGAGCAATTCGAGAGCGCTTCAAAATCCATAATTGGGAATGTCAGTCGAAACATTTTTTTTATCTCTATTTGATTAATGAAATTGACAACAATTTGATGCAAATAACAATTTTCCCCTCAGGCTTTCCTTTTATTAAGGACTTGCTAGCTCCGCATCAAACAGTAAACTAAACTTTTGAAAGAATTCAGAATGACGTCTTTCTTGGTTTCTTTTTTGGTTTCTGTTTCCTTTTAGTCTCAAAAATCTTTCCAAAAGCTTTCTGGTTTATAACCTCTTTTCTGAAAATATTCACATTCTTTTCTTACTGCCTTCTCTTTACTTTAATCCTCATGGATGGTTTTCTCGCGCGGCGTTTGCAGCCGATTTTAACCTAAAAACCAAATCCTGAAAAGACATTTTCATCGTTAATTAACTTAAAAAAACACCTAAAATTTCTCAAATCTAAGTTTTGGAACCAGCGTTCCCCAATCGCAAGTTTTCGACGTTCTTTGGAAAAGTATGAGTCCCGGTCCACTAGCTTCCAGAAGCTTCTCGTAGTTCTTTTTTTTCCTGTCATTGCTAACATGAGTGCCTGCACCAACGGCTTTCGCGAGGTATAAAGTTTTCATCAAATCTGAACATTCAACCAAATTCTCTCAATTTAAAGTTAGAGAAGCACGCAAAATGGCCACTCAGTTCAACGCAGAGACCGCAGACAACCTCGAGGATATCGAGAAACAATTTGCAGTAAAGGCCGTGGTTCAGGCCGAGACCTACTGGGGCTTGATTTCGAAAATCAAGGCTTCAACCTTGAAATTGACCCAGCATGACGACGACATTTTCGAGGCTCTTATGGAAGACTTCCCGGAGTTCAAGGACAAACAGAAGGTTGCTGAGATTTCGGAAAACGACATGAAGAGTCCTCAGGGCAAGACCAGATGGAGAAACTTTTGCGAAAAGTTCAAGGAAATTGACGACTATAATTTTGGTACGTTACTCAGAGTCAAGGCCAGCGACGAGTACTCACAGGAAAACACGATTTTTGCTGTCAGAATCCAATTCTACGCCATTGAGATTGCGAGAAACAGATACGGTTTGAACGACTGGGCCTCTGGAAACTAGACAAACTAGACTGCCACGATAATGGTTGTATGTACTATAATGTGATAATGTGTGATAAGAGACTTGCTTTGCGGGATTGGACTAGATCAATAGGGTACGTGAAAGTATTTTTAAATGATTTGGAAATGGTGTTGGAAGATCAGGGAGATTGGTTAAAATCGGACTGCTGATGTCACGTGACCCGGCCGTAGCCGGCCCAACAAAAACGGAAGTGAAACGTACTGTTCCATTCCTGCTTATTCTTTATATTCACTTGTGTTTATAGACTTCTTGGGTGGTGCGTTTTCACCATCTCGCGACTATAATTTTATTAATTAATGAATGTAATATTTTATGGTAAGCATGAAGTGAGGCTAGCCAAGATGTAAGACTATCTCAACCTACTATCCCCCTCTAGTGCCACATAGACATCTTTTTTAATCGTTCTTTTTTCTTAATCATTTATTTTCTTAATCATTTTTTTCTCCTTTCACTCTTACACTCTCCCCTTTCTTCGAATTTTTCCTCTCACGGTAATTCAACCCACCTAGAGACTTGCCCTTTCTGCCATTTTCTTCCAGGAAGCCTTTGGTCACGTGACACGGTCTCGTCGCGTGGGGTGTTTTCCTTTCAAGAAACCTTTCCTCCTAGAATGCTTCACACTAAATCCTTAAAAAAACCACATCCTAATTTCAGCACTATTTGCCAAATCATACCCCAAAAAACCTTTTCAACCTTGAGATAAAACGCAATCAATAGCATTCAGTGCAAACTTTCCATACATAACCATATTCATAGCTCCTTATTTCTCCTGGATCAAACCGCTTAAGTGCCTTATAATACTATTCACATTAATCTACATACACCATGAAATCCACATCAAGTCATACAGGCGGGTCCAAAAAGGACGGAGGATCATTGCAACAGAATTCACTCCAAAATTATATCAATATGCACGGAAATGGCCAAAATCAAAGCCAATCCCTGGGAGCTTTAGCCAACTATACCCTTCCTGGTGTGATCAGCTATTTGACGTCGGAATTCACGAGCTTGGAACGGTTCAAAATCATGAATAGTCTAGAAAAATCGGAAATGAAGTACAAGATCCAACAGTTGACGAGCGAGCTTAACAGCGTACGGTTTTTGAATGAGAAACAGGCAGTTCGAATCAAATATTTGGAAGAAAAGCTAAGGGCCCAAACAGCGGCAGCTGGGGCTACTGAAAATGGAAGCATCAACCACAAAAACATCAACAACGGAATTTCGAAGCAGCATACTGCAGAAAAACTGGCGGCAAACGGGCCGGAATTCATGGGGGAAATTAAAAAGACCGACTCTCTCGCACAGGAGCCTCACAGCATGCCCAAAAATGAAACTTTAGCCGCCGACGACCGTGTAGCAGCCTCGCGGATTCCTCATGTGGATCTTGAGTTTCTCCGAGAATCGAGACAGACGCTCAACAAGTCTATTAGGGAAATAATGCGTCTTCTTGAACCGCCTATGGATTTGGAGAATCTCGACGCACACCCAGGAGTGGCCTCACGGTGCGAGCTTGAGGATTTGCTCGATAATTGTAACAAAACCGCGTTCGAAACGGGTGACGAAGAGATTGATGAGCGTCCTCGCGCTAAGGAGAGCGTTTTCGCCCGGTACACATTGAGCAAAGAGGATTTGCTTCCGAAGGAGAGCGATAGAGCCTCATTCGATGGCGGCAGTCGAAAAGCCGCCGGTGCAAAAGAAGAAAGTAGCGACAGCAACAAGGGGCTAAAACAAGAGCTGCAGAATCTGAGACTGAAAACATCTTCGTGGGCCGATATGGATCAAGAGGAGCAGGAAGAACAGGCGCACGCTGACGTAAGCGATGCAGAAACAGAGACGACCATTGACGGGCCTGATTTTGGGGGTATTGTCTCGAGCGGGACGGGTTCCATGGAGGATATTTCCCAGTGAACAGTGTCCGCTCGCAAGCTCGATTGGTAGAGTCGAATAAAGTCAAGATTACCGCAGTGTTACCGCAGTGGACTTGATGTTTCAGAGGACTTTGTGAGTCAGAAGCGGCATAGAAGGGGTACGATTAATGAGGAAAGAATCCTAGTTTTCGGGAACAGAGCTTTACTATTTGGCTGGGGAAAGATTTGATTTCTACGATCAGGCGCTTTTCTTGCTGGAATATTTGGATAAGTGTGACCAAAATTGACCCAGCGGTCTCTGTCTCCTTACACTCAGTGCGTGGAAATGTGGGAATTTGGAAATGTGGAAGTGGGTGGCCCCAGGGAAATTGTGAAAATCGAGTCCATCACAATAATCAATTTCTTTATATCCCGGCTTCAATTCCCGAATATATTGGCTTAACGGGACTTTCAACATTGGCATAGTGGAAATCACCAACTTTTTCTTTTTCGGCCGGGGCTCGCAATTGCAATGCATAAAGGAACAAAATCCGCGTCTCGGCTGTGGGCCTTGCTTATGAAAGCGAAGAAAGCGAAGAGATGCTCGGTGCACGGGTGCGACTAATTTTTCCTCTGTTATGTGAATACTGCTTCCTATTTTTCATCTAGTCTCAAGGCCATTTGTTCTTTATTTGAGTGACGACAGAAACGCTCAGGAAAGAAGGCTATTCGTTGCACCTTACAATGTCCAAGAAACTCTCGTTTGACGATTTCTTGAAGCAGCAAAAACAGCTGCAACCTCGTGGTTACGGGTACCAAAATAATGCCAACTCTCTGGGTGCCCCGGGCCTGCAATATGCCCACGGAGACCCCCAGGGCTACCAGGGAGGACACCAATATCAAGGTGGCCATGCAAATTTCCAGCAGGGTTATCTGGGCTACGATCAAGGCATCTACAGCCCACAAAACGGATACTCTGACTCAGCTTCTAATATCCAGTCTAATGTTACAAGCGGAGCGGCAACTCCAAGAGCAGGCGACTCCAGTGTTTCCGTGGCGTCGTTAAATACGGCCTTGCAGAACTTGGGCATAAATACGCCAATTCTGGAGGACTTGATGGAGTTGCAAACCGCGTCGAAGAACTCCGAGGCCAAGAAACATGCGGAGGCCATTGCCAGGAAGATCTTGGCCCAGCCGGCCATGTCTGTTGTGGAGGAATGGAAGCTTTTGGATATTCTCAAGCTGTTGGCGAAGCCCAAAAACCTGCCCACGGCCAGAGAAGGGGCGCTTCTTATCGTTCAGCAATTAGCTCTCCAGAGCTCGGGCCAGACCCCCAAAGAGTGCCATTTGGTGCAGTTCTTCCCTGCCGTTTTCGACTTTTTCGTTGACAAGGACAAGAACATTTTGCGCACGGCCAAGCAAACTGTCGATGTCATGTACGGTGTTTTCCCCGTAGAAGCGTTGGGGTCAGTGGTGATTGACCAGATCATCACTTACTTGGCATCGTCGGCCAAGTGGAACTCCAAGGTTGCCGCGTTGCATGTTTTCGACCGAATGGTGGACGAGGTTCCCGCAGACTTGTTGGAGATAAAGTTCAAGACCGCAGTGCCTGTACTCACAGACTCGGCCACGGACTTCAAGCCCGAGTTGGCCACACAAGGATTGAAGACTTTGAAGAAGTTCGTCAAGGTTTTGGACAACTTGGACTTGCAGAACAAATACGACTTGATTGTCGAGACGTTGGCCAACCCTAAGAAGGTGCCTGAGTGTATCAAGAACTTCTCGTCTGTGACGTTTGTTGCAGAGGTCACGGAGCCGGTGTTGTCGCTTTTGGTTCCGATTTTGGACAAGTCGTTGAAGATGTCGTCGTCGTCCAATGACCAGCTCAGACAGACGGTCACCGTCACGGAGAACTTGACCAGATTGGTGAACAACAGAAGAGAAATCGAAAGCTACATTCCCATCTTAATGCCTGGCGTGGAGAAGGTTGTCAACAATGCATCGTTGCCGGAGGTGAGAGACTTGGGCTCGAAGGCTTTGCAGGTATTGCAAGAGGCCAAGGATGAGCAATCGGACGGGAAATTCCACGGGCGCATCTCCATTGAGCGTGCCGAGGAGTTTTTCACTGCCAATATCAGCGACGAGCTCAAGCCCATTCCCCAGAAATTGCTCCAGAATGATCTCGAGCGCACCTACTTGTCGACAATCTTACAAACGGACGCCAATGTCAATGACTGGAAGCGTTTGTCGGAATATTTGAGGTCTGCTACCGAGACAGACCTTCCTGAGTTCAGCAAGGACTTGAGAATGAAGTACGCGGACCAAGTGGTGGCGCATGTCAAGGCTTTGTTCAACGAGAGCAACCAGGTGGGTGAAGAGCTCGAGGAAGGTGCAGTGGAGGTTGTGAATGCGGACTTTTCCTTGGCGTACGGCTCCAGAATGTTGTTGAACAAGACCACGTTGCGGTTGTTGAAGGGCCACAGATACGGGTTGTGTGGACGCAACGGTGCCGGCAAATCGACGTTGATGAGAGCCATTTCCAAGGGGCAATTGGAAGGATTCCCGTCGCCCGAAGAGGTGCGCACGTGCTTTGTCGAGCACAGATTGCAAGGCGAAGAGGGAGACATGGACTTGGTGGCGTTTATTGGGTCGGATCCGGAATTGAAGAACGTCAGCAAGGACGAGATTGCGTCTGCGTTGAAGCTGGTTGGTTTCCCCGAGGAAAGATTGGCGCAAAACGTTGGCTCTTTGTCCGGTGGATGGAAAATGAAGTTGGAGTTGGCGCGTGCCATGTTGATGAAGGCGGATGTGTTGCTTTTGGACGAGCCCACCAATCACTTGGATGTCAGCAATGTCCAGTGGCTTCAGAAGTACTTGGTGGAAAACACGCAAATCACGTCATTGATTGTGTCGCACGATTCCGGGTTTTTGGATGCTGTGTGCACTGATATCATCCACTACGAAAACAAAAAGTTGGCCTACTATAAGGGCAACTTGTCGGAGTTTGTCAAGGTGAAGCCCGAGGGCAAGTCCTACTACACATTGACCGACTCGATTGTCAAGATGGCTTTTCCTCCGCCCGGGATATTGTCCGGAGTCAAGTCCAATACCAGAGCAATTGCACGTGCCTCCAATGTCACGTTTACTTACCCTGGAGCAGCCAAGCCATCCTTGGTGAATGTTTCGTGCAGTTTATCGTTATCGTCTCGTGTCGCGGTGCTTGGTCCCAACGGTGCTGGAAAGTCGACGTTGATTAAGTTGTTGACGGGAGAAACCACCCCAGACGAAGGTAAGGTTGAAAAGCACCCCAACTTGAGAATCGGGTACATTGCACAGCACGCATTGCAACACGTGGAACAGCACAAAGAGAAAACCGCCAACCAGTACTTGCAGTGGCGTTACAAGTTTGGAGACGATCGTGAGGTATTGTTGAAGGAATCACGCAAAATCTCCGAGGATGAAAAAGAGCTCATGGCCAAGTTTGTGGAGATTGGCGAGGGCATCCAGCCCAGACAAATCGAGGCGCTTGTTGGGAGACAGAAGTTGAAGAAGTCGTTCCAGTACGAGGTGAAGTGGAAAAACTACTTGCCAAAGTACAACTCGTGGGTGCCCCGCGAGTTCCTTGAAAAGGAGGGATTCCACAAGTTGATCCAGAAATTCGACGACCACGAGGCCTCGAGAGAAGGTTTGGGCTACCGAGAGTTGACTCCCAGTGTCATCCGGAAGCATTTTGAGGATGTGGGTTTGGACGGCGATATCGCAGACCACACGCCTATGGGGTCCTTGTCCGGAGGCCAGTTGGTGAAGGTTGTCATTGCCGGTGCCATGTGGAACAACCCGCACTTGCTTGTTCTTGACGAGCCAACCAACTATTTGGACAGAGACTCGTTGGGAGGCTTGGCGGTGGCCATCCGTGATTGGTCTGGAGGTGTGGTGATGATCTCGCACAACAATGAGTTTGTAGGCGCCTTGTGCCCCGAAACTTGGCACGTGGAAAACGGCCAGGTAGTCCAGAAGGGTGTTTCGACAGTTGACGCGTCTCGTTTCGCCGACGGCGGTGAATCGCTTGAAGGTTCTCCTGCCCCTGAGCCGGTCAAGAAGAGGGCCGATGATGACGACTCGCCTGCCAACATCAAGGTGAGAACCAGAAAAAAGAAGATGACGAGAAATGAGAAGAAGTTGCAGGCTGAGAGAAGACGCTTGCGTCATATCGAGTGGTTGAGCAGTCCCAAGGGAACTCCAAAGCCTCCGGACACCGACGATGAGGAGGAGTAAGTGGCGTGTGTGAAGAGCACCTCGGTCTTGGTGAAGGCGTTTTCAGTATGCTAGTGAGTACCAGCATGAGGGTTATTTAAATTTATTCAATACAAGTTATACAAGTGGGAGGCTTCACAAGGGTGGAAAAAAAAAAGGTGGTTGTTAGCCCACTGCTTCGTGGTGAGTTTCGTACAGTAAATACGACGTACCTACAAAATCTTGAGCCTGGAAGCAGGGTTGACTAAAATGTGAGTCGCAATAATTAGGAAGAAAATTATGAGCTATATTCTAAGAATACTACGGTTTACTCAAAGAATTAGGTTAAGGTGATGACTTCAGCTCTTGCTTCAGAGCAGTGATAACAACGACGCATATTTTCATAAAAATCGCTGATATCGATATTAGTATGTTTCGTGATCTTGTCACTATTTTAAGGTGATGATGGAATATAGAATCGCTATCGAAACACAGTAAATCATCAACGCAAATAATTCGAAGATGCTTTTTGGAGTGACAAAGTTTAATACAGTCGGCACCCCAAGAGAGATGACTTTGACAAGACAACATCAACCGGTTATTTGTCATAGCTAATTCGCTAGTCTCGCTATTCACTACCACTGCTTCAGAGAACGATTAGAGTACTCAATTGAATCATTGAGGGCCAAGCTCCGACCTCAGCACCATTCTTTGATAGTGAGTCAAACGTTGGAGTTCATATGTTGCGAAGATGTCCAGCGGAAAGTCAAATCGTAAGGGCAAGTGGAGTCTTTACTCGGGTGAAATTATAGTGGCTCTACTACGATCAACGTTCTGTCCTTTTTGAGGCTGGAGCCTTACTCAGAGACGAAAAGCGCATCATAGCTGATTAGTTTCAAGATCTAGCAGTGCGCAGAGAGCCCAAATAAGATTTTCACTGGCTGGTGGTGCTATTGTGGATGCAAGGCTTCTAAGAAGTGAGCGATGCAGAGTGTGTCGTCTGGAGTTTTGATGAAGAGCGGGTTTTTATAGGTATATCCGATGTTGTTGAGAAAGTCTCAGACTAAAACTTTACAGTAGAGTATTCTGTGTGAGCGTACCATTTGGCGTGAATAAGACGTATTTCAGAACGCTGATTATTTCAAAATAAGTCATAGCTCATAGCGTCTATCATAGCATCTACTCAGCGTCGACTCGAGTCTGCAAATAATAGAGTGACCGAGACGGCGAGACTATTTGAAAAGCTTGGTATAATGTAAGATGTATTCATGAAGACAGGAGAAGATATCACATCGTTATACCATGCAAACTAAGTTTGAAGCGGCTATAATGCAAACAAAGTAATAATAATAATAATAAAAAAAAGCTCACTCTCGTCATTCCTCTTTGTTCTAATACTGTACCTCTCACGCTCTCAACTAACCACTGCTAACTGGGACCCCACTCTGCGAAATGAAGGGTCAATAAAGAGCGACATACGCTATTTTTTCCTACATTTCTCACTTACTCTCATTTCGAAATTGCAAAACGCTAAACAATAACAATCGCGAATTTGTTTTTCGGCCGGATCCACTTGACCAGATACACAATACTTAAAGTGGCAACCTGGTGCCCAGAAACCCACCCAATCAGTTCCACGTGACATGTCGCACGTGACCCGCGGCGGCGTCTACGCCTTCAATCCAACCAAATCTCCCATACCAACCCCTGGACTATTCTTCTCCACTTCTACCCCCACACAACCACAACACGAGTACGCAATGGCCGATAGATACTCGTTCTCGTTGACCACTTTCTCGCCCAGGTACGTTTTTCCCCGGAATTCCGGCGCTTTTACCCCTCTTTCCATCCTCTTTACTAACCGTCCAGCGGAAAATTGGTGCAAATTGAATATGCCTTGAACGCCGTGAAACAAGGAGTCACCACCATCGGCATCAAATCGGCAAGCGGGGTAGTCTTGGCCACAGAAAGAAAATCTAATTCCACCCTCGTCAAATCTGAATGTAACGCCAAAGTGGAAATGATCACGCCCGATATTGCTATGACCTATTCGGGTATGGGCCCCGACTTCCGTGTGCTTGTGGACCGTGCACGTAAATTGGCCCACACAAACTATAAACGGGTGTACAATGAGTACCCGCCGGTCAAGATCATGGTGCAGGAACTCGCCAAAGTGATGCAAGAATCGACACAGCTGGGTGGTATTCGTCCTTTTGGTGTGTCGTTATTGGTCGGCGGCTATGACGCACACTCACTGAAATACCAGTTGTACCAGGTGGACCCTTCGGGCAGTTATTTTCCATGGAAAGCCACGGCGATCGGCAAGACTGCAGTTTCAGCCAAGACGTTTTTGGAGAAAAGGTGGAACGAGGACTTGGAGTTAGAAGATGTGATTCACGTGGCGCTCCTTGCGTTGAAGGAATCTGTCGATGGTGAGTTGACCGGTGAGAACTTGGATATCTCCGTTATCAGCGAGCCCCAGGACCACTTGTTGGGGTTCAAGGGCACGGATGTGGTGGGTCCAAGAGTCAAGAACTTGTCTGCAGAGGAAATCAACGACAGGCTAGAGGCGTTGTAATGGATACATTGGGATCGAAAAGGAGCGGGAGCATTCTTACATTGAGGCGTTTGTTGGATGATGAAGCCTGCAAGAGGGCCCGCAAGAGGGCTTGTTTTGGGCAATTGTTCCGATGGCGTTACTTTCTGAAATGAAGAGAATAAAAAGGTCCAGAAGGAATAGGGTCTGTGGAACAGCATTTGTGGATCTAAAAATCTGTGGATCTAAAAGTTCTGTGGATCTTAAAATTCTGTGGAACTTAAAATTCTGTGGATCTTTGGAACAGAAGTTATATAGGATGATGCGCACGTCTTCTTTGGAGTGCCTGCCTATGCATGAGGCAGAGAGCATCGACAGTATTTCTGGAAATTACATATACAGAAGTCCATGGGCCATATGCCAAAGCAATAATAAAAGAAACACAGAAAATAGAAAACAGAAAATAGAAAACAGAAAACAGAAAATAGAAAACAGAAAATAGAAAATAGAAAACGTAAAGATAAAAATGAAAAGTGAAAAGATTATGGGCGCCCGCAATGCCGGCGATTCCGCGTCACGTGACCGAGCCACGCAGGACGAAAAATACCGGAGATGAGATGGTGACTTTTTCTGTAAAACACGCTTCTTTCCCCACGCTTATACTCCACAGAAAATGGCTAAAAAGAAACAAGGAAGGTCCCAGAAAAGGAGGTCGGAAAGAAAAGTCCTCGATGCGTTTCATCTCGCCGAGCGGGCGGAAAACGGGTCGCAGTCCGCGTCAGATGGCGAAAATGACGATTTGCAGGTGAAAGATGGTATTATGGATGCCCGCAAATTCATGAAAAACCAGGCGGAAGACGACGATTTTGAAGACGAGGAGTTGGACTCCGACGAGGCCTTGGGGTCCGATGACGACCTCGACGTGCTCGACTCGAAGTTTTCTCAGACAATCAGAGATAAGGCCAAGAAGAAGAAAAGCCGGTCGAAACGGAAACGTTCTGATTCCGACAGCAACGACGAAGACGACGAAGATGATGAATTTGACGATGAGGGGTACCACAGTATCGACGAGTCGCAGCTCGTTACGCTTTCGGAGGCCTGGGATATGGACGACAAGGACTTGGCATCTTCCAAGAAGCTGAAGGATATAGTTCTCGACGATAACTTGGACACAGCCAGTCTGGAAGAAAGCGGGGACGAAGACAGTGATGATGGCAGTGATGGCCACCGCGATAACACTGATGATAGTGATAGTGATGATAGTGACGACAGCTCAGGCGGGTCACGTGACTCTGGCTCCGAGTCTGAAGACGAAGACGCCATTCTTCGAGGGTCAGGCAACGACGACGACGGCGAGATCGACATTGCCAACACGGTGGCGAAAATCCGCGCCGGCTTGAAACACACGCCCAAACACAAACGGCTCATTGCAGAAACAACGGGCGAAAATGAGTTCAGCGTTCCCACAGGCGGAAACAAGCTCTCTCTTGCGGAAATGATGGCGTCTGCTGACCCTTCGGTGGCCCCGCTCGTGGCCCAAGACAAAGACCACGACGAGGCCCGGCCGTTGGGCGTGCCGCTCCCGAAGCACATCCAGGAGCGCAACAATAGGAAGGTGGCATACGAAATCACAAAGCAGGACATCAGCCGGTGGGAAGAGTCCGTGCGCACGATCCAGGAGGCAGACCACTTGACGTTCCCCTTGCCGCCGCCAGCGCAAGAAGAACAGGAGGAAGTGGACGCCGAGAATCAGGTGGACGCTCTTCGTGTGGTTCCCGAGACCGAGGAAAAGTCTGAGCTCGAGCAGAAAATCTCGGGCCTTCTCCAAGCAGGCGCTCTTCTAGACGAGTCCAACGAGGCCACGTTTGAGCAGGTGGCGCTGGCCAAACTCTCCAAAGACGAGTTGTTCAGACGCACGCAGGAGCTCCGGCGTATGCGAGAGCTCATGTTCCGGGACGAGCAGCGGGCCAAGCGGATCAAGAAAATCAAGTCCAAGCAGTTCCGCAAGATCCGCAAACGGGACCGGTTGCGGGACGCCGATTTGGTCGAAGGCTCCGACGCGGAGTCCGATAAGGACGACCACGACATGAAGCGCGCCGAGGAGCGCATGTCGCTTCGACACAAGACCCAGTCTAAATGGGCGAAAAACATGATCCGGTCAGGCATCACCAAGGATGCGTCGACCCGAGCCGAACTCGAGGAAATGCTCCGGGCCGGCGAACGTTTGCGTGCCAAACAGCTCGGGTATGCGGAAGGCGACCAGAGCGACGAAGGCGTTTCGGATATCGAGCGGGCGTATGCCGAAGACGACGAAGAGGCTGAGAGCCTTGAGCGCACCAAGCTTGGAAAGGGCGTGTTGGCCATGGATTTCATGAAAAAGGCCGAGGAAAAACGCCGCAAGGAGAACCAGAAGGAATTGGAGTTTTTGAAGTCCATGGAGCAAACGGGCATCGAGGCGTTTGAGGACTCCGAGGCGAAAAACTCCATCAACCACCTAAAAAACCAGGGTCGCCGCGTATATGCGCCGTCGGTGGCTGCAAATAAGCAGCAAGTGGAGGAGGTGGATGAGGACACGCTCCGGGACTTCCGGGACGACGACGCCAAGAGTTTGGAAAACAGGCTCAGCGTCAAGGAAAGACGGAGAGGAAATGTGGGCGACGAAGACGATGAAGGTGATCAGGAGGATGAGACATTAGAGCAGCCTGCGAAGAAAAAACACCGGGTTGAGGAGCAGGAGTTCACTGGTTTTGACGAAAACGACGGTGACAGAAACAAGAGGGGGAAAGCAAAAGACCATCTGGCCTCGGGCGCCAACTCAGACGCAGAATCGGACGCAGAATCGGACGCCAACCCCTGGCTCACCTTAGGCTCGGGAGAACCGTCGGTCAAGAAGTCCAAGAAGTTCACCGCCATCACCGAAGAGTCGCTGAAGCTCGCCAAGGCCGCCAACAAAATCGCCAAACACGCCGCGAAAAAGAGCCTGTCGCTGCTGAAACCCTCCGATACCTTTATTGACTTGGACAAGGTGATGAATATCTCCCGCAACGCCGTGGGAAGCGAGGACGAGGACGGCGACGAGGACGGCGCAAACGACCCAAGAATGTTCCGCCAGCAGAACCTCATACAAGAGGCGTTTGCCGGGGACGACGTCGTGGCGGAATTCCGGGCGGAAAAACAGCAGGTGGTTGACCAGGAGGACGACAAGGAGGAGGACGTGACGTTACCCGGATGGGGCGGGTGGAGCGGCGCCGACTACAAGAGCAAGCCCAAGAAAAAGTTTGTCATGAAAATCGACGGCGTGGCGCAAAGAGACAAGCGCAGGGATCGGGGCTTGGACAACGTCATCGTCAACGAGACCGTCAACAAGCACAATCTCAAGTACCAGTCGTCAAGCGTGCCTTTCCCTTACGAGTCGAAGGAGCAGTACGAGCGGGCGTTGCGTATGCCTGTTGGAGAAGAGTGGGCGTCGAGGTCGACCCATCAAAAAACCATTCTTCCCAATGTTATTGTGAAGCAAGGTGTGGTGATCGACCCATTGAAGGCGCCTTTTAAGTAGTACACGGGGCAATGGAAAAGTGGAGTGGAGAAAAGTACTGGAAAAAGCACTGGAAAAGTACTGGAAAAGTACTGAAAAAAGCACTGGAAAAGTACTGGAAAAAGTACTGGAAAAAGTACTGGAAAAAATACTGGAAAAAATACTGGAGAAAAGTAGAATGATACTTAGAAAGTGGTGGCAACGTGTATTCTTTTAGGCTTGTGATCCGATGTGCCAGAAGACGGGTGTTGTATGAGGGCATTCTCACTGAAGCTGAGAGTAGAGGGATTATGCCCAATTATCACTCGATTCTTTTCTACATTCACTAGAGAAGAGATATGTTTGAGGCCCGTCGAATATCGCTATCGGCAATCCTTATCCATTGAAAAAACAAGTATGTTCAATAATAGGACAGACATGAAAGGTTATACTTATTGTGGGAGTAGACTGGGTGAGCACAGTCCACGAACGCTTCCTCTCTAATCGATCATTCGAGAATAGAAATAAAAATGAAAACAAAAATGAAGATGAAGATGAAGATGAAAATGAAAATGAAAATGAAAATGAAAATGAAAATGGAAATAAAAAAGTCATGCACTTTTTCGTGTTTTCACACTTGAGTACTAGTCAGTGTTGCGAGTTATATTTCAATCGCTATTTTTTTTTTACTATTTACTATAATATAATAATAGGTGCCATAATTATAATTAATTAATAGTAAAACCAATATTACTATAATTATCGCATAATATAGTAATATGCCTTCAAGAATCAATACGCTTTTTGACTATTGACCTTTTGGACATTTTGGGTGGGTAATGGACGAGTAGTTCATCCCCAATTTGGGCTGATTCGACCCCGTCTTCTGATAAACACGCCTAGCTTAATATTTACTGAAAAAAGTTTCATTCTAGTTAGCAGCTTGACCTGCACCACGGAACCCTTGTCGTGAAGGTAATCAAGCAAAGTTACTTAATCGAAGCACCAGGCTACTCAGATCAGTTTATAACTATAGCAGTGCAAACTCGGCAGCCTCTTCTTCGTCCATTCATTGGTTATGATTTCCAAATCTTTTAGAAGCACACTCAAATACATCACATAATCCTTGATTCTGAGTACTGAATAAGCATGGCGACCTCTGCTTCTACGTTATGAGTTTTATTTCACTGGCAGGTTTCGAAAACTTCAAAGCCAGTGGTGCCTCTTGTTCCAGAGATTTGCTTGTTCTTAGATTCAAAACGTGTCTAGCGCATCTTACATCTCCGCTGAACTTAAATTACGTTGACAATCTTCTTCACTTGCGCACACGCACAGGCCAAATAACAAAATTGGGTCTTCAGGCCCTTCATTTCCAGTTGATTCTCGTAGTTTGCAGACTCACAATTTGCCTTGTGATGCTGACAAATGATGTATCTCACGAAGTCTTCTTGCTATGTTTGGTATATGTGTTAATTTTACTAATTTTGAAAATTATTTTTACTATATTTGGATAGTAATATTAATATTCGTCCATATCGAGACCGCAATATAGCAATATCGAAATTACTGTGTTACTATTTCACGATTAATATAATCGCGCATCGCTATTTTTAACAACACTGGTACTAGTTAGGTTTATGATGTATCAAGAGGATAGTAATCAACGTGAAAGGAGGTGGCTCTTATTATAAGATTTTGTTCACCAGTACACTTTCTTGAATCGTTCTAAACCTCGGAATGCTTAACCACATTCCCAGGGCAATGTTTCGGAAATAGATTGCAAACGTTTAGATTTACTGGTTTAAATTTAAGGTTTGGTGGATGCCCATTACCAGGATTCATCGGTGGCAGATCTGAGGAGAAAAGACCAGTGAAAGCACCTGGATCAGACCCGGGAAACTTGAGAAATGCGGTGACTGAAAGACAATTGGTATCACATGATAAAAAGAATTCCATATGTACAGCAATTCAACAAGGCTTTTAAAAAATCTTTTATCGATCAGAAGTTTAATCCATACCCTGATTTCCGGACTCGTATGCCAAGACTTGATAACTTTTGGGATATTCACGGGTTATCGGATCAAATAAGAACACGTCAAAAGTTGCAGTATTGAGTAATGCATTCGTTGAATCAAGCCTAAAAGTAATCTTGAAATGTCTATAGAAGAACACTGGCTTCAATATATCGGGCTGGTCGCATTCTTTCCCCCCACTTTTCTTTCCTCTTCACTCAATCAAAATTCCGTTTCGGACCGCCCACGCCTTCCCGCTCATAAACACCCCTTGCGGGTCCATCTCCTTTCTTGCCTTGTTGTACTTGACCAAGTTGTCACCAAACCACTCCCTCATTACTGGATCAAATCCAATCATCGAGTAAAACGCCTTGCCACCATAACCAAGCTGGCCCTTCAAATCTTCGTCCGACTCGTGCTTCCCATGTAAACCAATGAAATTCTTTGCCCAGTGAGGCTTGCCATTGGCGGCGGTCATAATATTCTCGAATATCTGGAACCATTGGTGTGTCTCCACGTTGAATCCAAACGGCCTGTACATCGTCGCATTTACAAACATCGTCAATTGCTCGGTGGTGATCTTGCTCTGGTCTGGTTGATGCTTTTGCAACGGCGAGTTGTCCAATAATGGCCGGAAGTTGTTCCCTGGAACTGGGCCTGCACTCAACCGGTTTCTCTTTGCTAGCCATTCTTGCAGTGGATATAACGAGGGCTTTCCGTTCTCGTCAACAAACGGCTTGTCCGAATTAGTCACGTTCGAGCAGCGCACCTCGATTGGCGCATGGACATAAAAGTCGCCCTTCTTGGCCGCCTTCTGGATCTCTTCGTTCAATTGCGTCAAAACTTCCGTCCCATTCTTGAGAGGCGCAGACCACTCATTGACAAACTGCGAAAACAAGCAGTCCATGTTCAAGCCTTCCACGGAGTTTTGCACGGCGATATCTCCACTGCCCAAGGTTTCCACGTTACCATACTGTTGTCTGAACACAAACTTCTCGATCCAGGGAGTCAACCGGGGCATGATATTAACAGACACCCAAAGCAAGGATTCGTAGAAAAACCGACCCAAAGTAGTGCCGTACCACGAGCTTCTTGGGTCGCTCAATGCATCGTCGGACTTGGACGCTCTCCATAAAACGCAAGTTTCCGAATATGGAAACCACCAAATCCGAATAAATTCCGAGTCAAGCCAGATCGTGTCCCACTGCTTCAAAAGCGTTGAGAACTTGATGATTTCCTGTTTCGACTTGATGGTGTATTTGGGCACCGTTCTAAGCGTCACGTGCGTAATGATGCCAATCTTACCCAAAGATAACATGGCTGCACGGAAAAGATCCGGTTTTTCAATAGAAGAACACTCAATCAATTTGCCCTCACTGTTGGCGATGGTGATTGATACAACCTGCTGCGAAACCAACCCGTGGTACTGAGAAGATCCGTGGGTTCCCGTTGAAATGAGCCCAGCAATGGACTGGTCACTAATTGACCCCAAATTCTGGATCGCCAAGTTGTTTGCCTTCAAGTATTCATTCAATTGATACACGCGAATACCGGCCTCCACAGTCAAGTCGACAAACTTCACCTCCAGTTGGTCCGACTCAGGTGATACGGGTCCACGAAATTCCTGTTTTTTCAAAACCTTGTCGAATTTGTCCAAATTACACAACCATTCATTGGTCATGGTCAAGTCCAGCGGCGAGTGGCCCGAGCCAACGGTCATTATTGTCTTTTTGTTGACACGAGCCTGGTTAATCAATTCCTGGATTTCCTCAACATTGGACGGCTGGAAAATTGCCAGAGGCTTGCATTGAAACGTTCCAGCCCACGTCTTGTGCACCACCTTGGTGCTAAGAAACGATCTAACCGATTGTGGAACCGACATTCGAGAAAAATAACAAGAGAGTGCCTTTTTGCCCGTGCCTTTTTGCCAGAATTATATAGTGGCGGAGCGGCCTGCCAGCACTTTAAAGCAAGGTTGATAACTCCGGTTATCGCTGCTGCAGGTGCCGGTACTGCAGGCGCCTAGAAAGCTCTCTATGAGACACGCCTCTATCCAATTCAACGGCAATCAAGGATGATGGCGCGGCACGGAGCCGCGGCCCGCGAGCGGGACATGCCCCAAAAAATGAGTGGCGACACGAATCCCGCCTTCCGCCAACTCACCAGCGAATGCCGCCCGAAGAAGATAAATGTCTCACTTAAAATTCACAAAAATGTGGGTCCCATGAAAACGCAGGCGGGTCGCCCCGTATTTATACCATTAGGCTTGGTCGGGTTTCCCCGCACATCCCTTTCTTGCCACACTCAAAGCGAGAAAAATTGGTCAGTGCAACGGGACCATTTGTGTGGTTTAGTACGTCTTAGTGTGTTTTAGTCTGTTTTAGTCCATTTTTTAGTTTCCAGGGGCTCACCGCTGCGTAGGTACAAAGGGTAATTTTTGAAGGCAGCGAGGGATTAGGGAAAGGGTGAGGGATTTGACGACCAAAAAAGTAATAAAAAAAAAAAAAAATGTGGAAGCAGAAACTGCAATTTAGCAGTTGCAGCTGCCCCGCACTGGCTCCTTCTTGGGGCCAACTAGCCTAGTCTGGTTCAGTGAGTTAGCTCCGGTTATGATATTTAAGAAGAGTGATTGCCTTTGTTTAGAGAAGCAGCATCATTTATTTTTCAAGAAACACTTTTTTTAAAAGAAACACTCTCCCTCGAATGATGATCGACATCACGTGAGGCACACCACAGGAGAATACCTGAATATTTGGAGAAACACGAACTTCTTTTGACAGCAGGCACCTTGCCCTAGCAAGGAAAGTTATGAAAGATGAAATTTGTGAGTGTGCCTTTTTCGTAACTCATAAATATATATTCCTTCGTGGCGTCTTCTCTTGATAGCCAATGGAGCGGCACGCCAGATTTATTAATGGATGAGGGGAGAGAGAAAAAATCTTTTAGTGCGATTTGGACACTCGAGAGTGCCGTCACATTTTGGTGAATGCTCGAAAATCTTATGAACACTCGATTATGAAAAGAATTCGAAATACTGGAAAAACCGAAGTAGCTATTGCGCCGAAATTCAAAGGTGTGAGTGATAAAGAGTACAATGAGTGAGTACAATGAGTGAGTATATTCTCGGGAATATCAATCCAGGTGAGAAGTGAAGATTCGTTTTCTCAACAATACAGTCTGTGGCGAGACTTAAGCAAGTGGGCGGGCCAGTGCTCTTATATATGTAGCTTCTACGACCTTTAATCATGAGCGCTACTTTGAAGTGGTTCCAAGATAAACCGAATTTTACGCACTTTTGCTAATTAAGGAGGGCCGAGCAATACTACTCTGCGATTACATCACAAATTAGGCCCCTAGAAACTTGATAGAGCCGAAGGCACTTTCAGAAAAGCTCTACTCAAGTCTGCACCCGCGGTCGTGAATACAGAATTATGAGGTGTCTTAACTTTCAGCATAAGCTTCGTTCGGCCCCAAAATACACATCGGTCGCAGTTAGTCGAAGAAAGGTACTGGCGGCATCACGGAACAATTCTGTGCCTGGATACGAAAAACATAAGAAAGTAAATAGAGTACGTCGGGCGTATTTCTTGTGTAAAGTCGTTACTTTAGTCAATAGAAGAAGTGAAATTTTCAAAATAACTTTAGTGCTTTTCGCAAAGCACATCTCTACTCATTCAACAGGCGAAACCACTGACGATATGCACCCACGATTTACTGCTACGTGTAATTTCGCTGTTAGTCTAACATGACAGTTTTTTTTGCGTCTTGATCTTTTGAGAGGGAAAATGGGAAACTCAACAGTTATTGAAGAATCAGAGAATTAAACACCATTGTATAACCTCATAATCCACCACGGAAACTAAATATTTAAGATCCATGTGAAAACTCACGAGCTTATTCCTTTATGAGTCGCGCACGACGCCGACGCGCGCTCATGTGCAGGCCGGTCTCTGATCGCATACCTATCCAAATCTCCCCAGATGTCTTTCAAAAACCCGCATCTCCACATTTTGCACAGTCGACGCCGCCAAAAATGTCAAGACGTTCGGGCCGCTCCAAGTCGTCGGCCACAGGGACCAGCCGGATGCCCGATCACGATAACGTCCAGGAAAACTCCCCAGAAAACGGCCCCGAAATCGACGAGCAAGGCGAAATCACAAGGTGCATCTGTGGAAACGATGAGATATCGACCACCAACTCGGCCCTAGAGCAATTGCTTCTCCAGGAGTACAGCATCCACATAGATAACGGGCTTTTCATCCAGTGCGACAAGTGCCTGGTGTGGCAGCATGGCTACTGCGTTGGGTTATTCATCGATGACGATGTACCAGACAAATATTGGTGTGAAGAGTGCAAGCCTGCGCTCCATTTGTTCGTCACGGACTCGGAAGACCAGTCTCCACGGACGCTCTATCGGCCGGTGAACGACAAAAGACGGGTTTTGATGGATTTTCTGACGTCACAGGCCGGTTCTGCAGACAGATGGGCATCCGATGACTCGCTGGACAAAACGGAAGCCAAATCAGAGAAACACACCCGCCTGAGGGCCCGCAGAAGCCGAACGTCCGCGGGAGGGGCCGACCAAGGCATCGCAACCAAAGACTTGGAGGCGTCTTCGTCGAATCTTCTGTCGACGCGTCAGACCAGAAAAGAACGAAGACATGGTGAAGAGACGTTTGATGAACAGCTTCAAAGAGCACTTCGTGAGAGTGCTGCGTCCAACGAAAAGAAGCGCACCCACGAGTCGGGTGCGGGCCTGGGCCCGGGCTCGGGCCCAGGCTCCAAACGCGCCCATTCAGAAGACCTGGACAACGAGGTGAACGATTCGAACCTCGAAGACGAAACCGACCCGAAAACGGGGAAACGAGACACCAGGGTCAAAACAAAGACGCGGCCAAAGCTGAAGCTGCGAGCACAGGGACCGCGGGCATCCACGCTAAAGCCCAAAGAAGCTGCTAGTGAGGTGGAAACAAGCAAAGAGGAGCTCCTAAGCCAGCCGTCGCGGCCCCGCTTTGTCAACGACAAATCGTCCATCTACGAACTCCGGAAACGGACAGGCGCTATTCTCGAGTGGCTCGGGCGCTCGCAAATGGAGCTCGAGGAAGAGCGCGACACAAAGGCTCTGCAGTTTAAAGAGGCAAACGTTGAAGGTGCAGGTTTGTTATTGCTGGTGGAGGAGAACTCGAAGCTAATGGAGAATCTCACGGAGAAGATCCTTGCGTGGGAGCAGAGGTTTGGGAAGTACGCGCCGTGAGCATCGAGCTTTGGCCTGGCCTGGCTTTTCGCTTGTTTTCTTTCATTTCTCTCGTCCGCCTAGAGAATGTCTCGGAGCTGTGCTCTTCGGTCGGGCTGGACATTCTCCGCATCGCGTATGTTGTTCACGACGTCGCACATGTTGTCTACCCACTGCTCACTGTTCAACACCTTGTCGCCCCCAACAATATAGCTGATTTCAGGCGTGAGACCACTCAAATCGTGGATCAACCTCGCCTCCTCATACGTGACGCCGCCCTTGAAGTAAACAATGATTTCGTGGGTGCCCATTTTCTCCGCGTTGCCGTATTGATTGGCCACGATATCTGGGATGAGTGTGGCGATATCCAGAGGTTCTGGCGTGTGGTCTCTGCTTTGCTGTGGGGACGCATTGGCATGCGCTGTGACAGAGGCCAAAATCTCGCTCAACCGGGGGATGTATTGCATGTAGATGTTGTCAGTTTTGGGCATCCGATTGGCGGTTGGCGCCGCGCCTGTGTTGAATAGTTGCTGGATCTTGATTCGGTTCTTGCTGAACAACTGGCCAATGTTATTCTGCTGGAGTGAAGAGTCGGGGGTCAGAATGGCGTCGGGTTTCACTAGAAAATGCTTGTTGAAGCTGCGGATGAGCTTTACTTGGGATACTGTTGGCGGCGGATTGGTGGTGACTGGATCGTGGAGTTTCAGAAGAAGCGCGTCCATGTCGGAGGCTCTGGAGGGGTTTTTCGCAACATAAAGCAAGAGCAATTTGACCTTGTTGAAGGTGGAAATGGAGGGGTCGGCAATGATATCCATCAACTTGGATCTGATTTGCTGGTGGGTCTCCAAATCACACACTATCGTCTGCTGGAGCTCGCCTATGGCCCAGAGATTCTGCGCAGAAATGTGCTTGTCGATCTCGCTGATGATGTTCAAGTGCTTCAAGATGTTGTTGGACAACTTTTTATACTCGGGGAAGCGCGTGAGGATCTTTTTGAGCTCGGACAAATCCTGGGTCTTGAGGTTCTCGATCGACGACTGTTTGGTCTGCTTCTTGTAGTCATCGACGTATTTCTGGAACTTGTCTGTCAAGTCACCGTAGTTCAAGTACATGGACTCGCGGAAAAAGGGATCCTGGGTCTCGGAAAGCGTGAGTTGCTCTTTGGAATCGCCAAGAGTCACCACGTTTCGTGAGATTCCCACTAGCTCATGGATCATCAGCTGGTAAGTCCAGGGCGTCACCAACGGCGTGATGGGGTCGGACTTACGGTCCAAAATGAGTAGTGTGGGTGGCGTATCGTTGGATTTGTTCAAGTCGTCGAAAAGGTTATTGTTGGAGTTGGAGTTGATATAGTACAACACCTCTGAGGCCAAGCGCTTCAGTTCAAGCGACTTGGTATCATACTTGATCACAGGGCACTTGTTCAACGATAAGAGCAAGCTCAGCAAGCTCAAGGACTCGTCAACAATGACGGAATTGAGCCGTTGTGCGGAGTTAAGGCTCTTTTCCGAAACTGCATCAGTATTGATCAGAAACAAGTTATCGTTGATGATGGAGTAGTCCTGGAAAAGCTCCACCACCTGATTGATCACCTCCAGGTCGTCGGCCAGGGCGATTTTCTCCAAGTCCGCCTTGGACACGGTGTTGCTAAAAAACAACTGGTAGTGGCTATAGTGGGGCGAGCTTAACTCCGAGCATAGCTTGGAGATGGACGTCCGCGTGGGCTTGGTATAAACCACACAGTTCAAGTGTTTCATTTGCGAGAGCTCGTGGACATTTTCGAGCATTTCAATAAGAATCACGTCGTGCTGAAGCAACTGCAGTTGCGAGAAGCTCATGCTTATAATAGGCATGGTGAAGCGATCCACTAGAAGCACCTTGGCTTTAACTGCCGCAGCTAGTGCGGTATTGTTTTGCGACACGAAAAGCTTGTCGAAGTACACCTCGTTGATTTTGTTGAGACTCAATGTTTTGGACATGGCCGAGTAGTGTGGGGAGGTGGAGAGGGTGGAGAGGGTGAAAGGTGGAATAAGTGGAATAAGTGGAGATAGGAAAGTGACAGATATTGTATGGGTGCGTATGGGTGCGAAAATGAATGGTGAGGGCCTCAACACAACCTCACGGTCCTTCACCTTTGGGCCTTGGGGAGAGCGCGTGGGTAGAGGGGAATGTGGAATTGATGAATTCTTGACGAAGAAACACACACGTTCAAAAAGGGCCGGACAATTTGTAGAACCAGCCAGGACATTGTCAATGTTTTTTGGTGAGTACGCAAAATTGATGGCTGAAAGAAACGGGTTTGGGTGGTTTCAATCAACGGTAGTGGTGGATTCCATACAGAGCAGTGTAGTTCACGATGCGGATTTTCACCAAAACTTCGACATTGGCGATATTACCACATACTGAACTTCTAGTGATTGTTCTTTCAGTGCGATTCCAGACTTATTGAAAAGCCGTATTGTGGGGTCCACCCGGTAAAAATAACAACTTCTCATCGAGCTAGCGGAAAGTTGCATGGGTTTAAAAGTTTCACGATTCCAAGAAGAAGAGGTTAGTACTTTTAAAATTGCTCACACCATTAGGAATTTTGTTATACCTTTCATCTCTGATAATTTCTTATAATTCATAACAAACGGGAAGAATTCTATATTTACCTTGATTTCCTTGGTGACGCTACTGAATTGTTGCAAGTTTTGATCGCTTATCACTACCATCACTGGTAGCAGTGATGGTGCGAAGGTTCTCGCACGTTGTATATCTGACTACTTTCGATGGAGCCATCAGTTTTCTTTTTCTTTTCCTTGTTTCTTTTTCTTTTTCTTTTTTTTCTTTGAATTACTCTTTTTTTGGGATGATTTATCTGGAATAACCTAGAATTGATTCTCTGTTTAGAACGATCTGCTTTACCGCTCGGTTGTATAAAGGTCAGAGACGTGAGTGGGAGAAATAGATTAATTACACCCAACGAAGACTCCAAGTTGCGAACGAAAGGTTCCAAGGAACTTAAAATCCAGGGGTTGGTGAAACAAGAATTCGTTAAACAGATAAAACCGTGGCGGGTCACTAAATCCACAATTCCTAAAAACATAGATCCACCGAAAACTCAACAACTTAGCTCAACATTTCAACATGGCATTGGTCAGAAACTCAAACTTCCCTCTGTAAATGTTGAACCGCACACGCAGCTGCAAGCGACATAGTCAGTCACCAGAAGTTCATTTTCGGTCTTTATAACGAAAAGACCAAACACACTTGAAACGGAATTTCAAGTCGCTCTTAACGTGCAAAACCTTGGCCATTATTAACCTAACAGGCAAGTATAGCCACAGCTATTGTTAGGTGCATAATGCGGTGAAACCTCGGTACAATGAAACTTGGGAAAGCCGGACGCTTTGTAAAAAGGAATCGCGTTAACTCGGAGAGCCGCACGAAAAAACAAAAAAACCCCCAAGTGCGCATAGTTAACGAATTTTACTAACGAGAAAAAACTTGGATAAGGCGCGGATCTCTTTATTGGTTAAGGAGGGAAGGTCACTGTCGTTAACGTGGTGGGGTCCACCGACTCCATTGTTATCCCCGTTCAGGTACCCTTCCGGTGGCCCGTTGTAGGGACCGTTGTGATAACCCTGATAGTACCCGCTAGGATGAGCATTCCGGGCCTGTCTTGCTGCCCTGGAGTCCGGTTCATAGGCCATCGCCAGAAAATACAATCCTCCGTGGACACCTTCGGACCCCGTTGTTTGGCGGCCACTGTATCCCTGGGCCCTGTTTTGCGGGATCAAGGCCTCGTGAAAAACGCCCTCCAACTCCCCGCCGTACTCGTCAGAAGATACCTGTGAAGGCCCCACGGGAAGCTCGCCATTCAAGCCTGCTCCATAGTACTCCTGACCGCTTGCGGTGGCTGCAATTCCGAAATACTCCGTCGGTTCAGGAGTTCCTCGTGGCGCCAGAGGTATCAGCAACAGCCGTAACAGCGGCACCCCGGCATGGATCCGAGAAAACTCCCGTAGAGCTTCCAGATGTGCCGAAGAAATGGGCGGCCGGTCCAATTCCGCAACTCCACGGAAAACGCCAAGCCCGCGCGTATCCTCATCGTCGTCCTCGATATCGAGCGAATCTGCCGCCGAGTGAAACAACCGTGGCGGTGATAATCGGGGGACTGACCGTGCTGGACCAAATGGTCGCATGGGCACTTCCGGGTAACCAGCCAAGGGGCGAGTGCTTCGAGAAAGGGGTGTTTCTGGATGTGTTGCGGATTAGGTCCGGCTTATGCAAGTTTCACTGTACCTCGTTGAACGGGAAACGGGAGTGCGCATTAGCGGCACCACCATACATAAGATTCTGCGCGCTAAAAGTAGTTTATTCTTCGTGTTCTTGTTCTTTCGTGCCATACACTTAACGGGAGTTTTGGTTCAATTGGGAACAATGAAACAAGTTCTCACCGCAGATGCTTGAGACCTGGTCCAACCTTTTTTTTAACCTTCAAAGTAGCAGGTCATGATTGAGAATATGCAGACTAAACCACGCAGTAAGGAATTCTTAATAAGGCAGTTATAGCTAAAGTTTATTGAGCCCCGGTTTTCCCAGCCGCATTGCTCAAAGTAAAAAAGATTTGCTTTCTTCTTTAACAAGCTTTCTTCTTTCTTCTTTTCGTTTGTCTTTGAAACGCTAACCCACGCTAAATGACCGGGGCGTCCGCTCAGAGTAAAGACGTTGAACCTCTCAAAAAAACCACCACCCTGACGGCTATTGCTGCTGCAAAAAATGGCGATGGAAGTGTCTCGGTCAAAAATACCACTTGTAATGGTGAAACCCCGCACGAAATCCTTCGAGAGCACGTATTGAATCAAAGAAGTTTTCTTGAAAACCCCAACGCTGTCCATAATTTAACCGTGTACGAGCAAAGTGCACTTTTAGAATGGATCAACCACAATGAGTTTTGCGGACGAACTGCAAACATAAATCAGATCGAGGCTATGGCCAATCTTCTTCTTAAGGCACGCGGGGTACAACCAGCGGAAAAGGTCAGCCTGAACTGGGCAAGCAACTTCATAAAAAATCGGCATGACCTCACAAACAAGTTTCAAAAGACTATAAATATCAAGCGCACCACGTGTGAAGACCCAAAGATCTTGGCTAATTGGTTTGACTGCGTAAGAAATGTGTTAGAACGCTACAATATCGTATCGGAAGACATCTTTAACTTTGATGAGGCAGCCTACTTTATGGGTTTGGGAGCAGAGGCTGAACCTTCTGTTTGCCATGACTCCAGTAATAAGCTGGCACATTTACTGCCCCAAGCCCGCGAGTCGGTGGCCATTATTGAATGCACAAATGCTTTGGGATGGACGTTGGCTCCTTTTGTTGTTTTCAAAGGACAAACCAAGGTTCTAAAACGTTGTTCTTTTACTCAGGAGACTTTGTTTATCGATGCCTGGGTGGAAGGATAGACCAACGATAAGTTGGCTAAATTGTGGCTCGAAAAGTTGTTCATTCCATCCACAAAAGCTCGCATGATCGGTGAATATCGTCTTTTGATTCTAAACGGTCATGAGAGTTATCTCACTCCCCAGTTTGATAGCATTTGCATTGATAAGAAAATCATTGTAATGTGTATGCCAGCACTTCCATCCAACCGCGTAGGTCTTGATGCTGGCTGTTTTGGAGCTTTGAAGCAAACATTACGTGATATCGCTGGGAAGATTATTGGTCTAAATGAGGGGATTGTGACCAAGTCTTGGTTTGTCGAAATGTATCCCCAAGTTCGTGCAAAAGCTTTCGAGCAAAGAAAAGTTCGAGCCAGCTATGCTGCAGCCGGGTTGGTGCCGTTTGATCCTGCTGGTGTATTTTCAAAAGTCAAGGACAAAGTTGTTCCCACACCTCCGCCGAACCAAGAAGTTTCGCCTGGTGAGCAAATGTCATGCAGTGTTGAAGATCCAACTCCGTACAATGTCGCAGAACAAGTCTTTGAAAAACAGACCCCGAGCATTTTGAATGGGCCAACTCCTAGCTTTTTGAAGAAGCAATCTTTTCAAAAGCAAACAACGTGCAACTTCGAAAATCAGACCCCTTGCACTGTTTAAGAGCCAGCGTTCAAAAACCCAGTTCCGTGCACTGTCAAAAAACCAACTCCACACAATGTCGAACAACAGGCTTTTGAAAAACCGACTCCTCCCAACGCGGAAGAACAGGCTTTCGTAAAACAGACTCCTCACAATATTGAAAAACAGACTCCTCACAATACTGAAAAACAGACTCCTCACAATATTGAAAAACCAACTGTGCCCAATGTCGCAGAACGGGTTCCTCGTAATCTCACCGAATTGGCAGCTTCTCAACAACAGGTGCAACACATACTCAACCCAATATTGCACCATCTTTCGAGCCGAGAAGAACGCCTTGTCAATATATTTTTCGAAGTCTGTGAAAAGCTCATACCACGATTGATTTTGTCAGAAAAACATTTGAGCACCGCACTGGTAAAGAGGAAACAAGACGAATCTGGAAGTGAAGGAGGAAAGCGCATATCCCTCACAGGGCCCCAAACATTTCATAATGCCTTTCTGCAATTTCCTGAAAACTCCGCAACGGCTAAAAGACAAACTCAGGATATTCTCAGTAAGGATGCTAATAGTCAAACTCAGATTCTCAAAAGTCAGGCCAGAAGTCAACTTAAGGACATTCACACCAAGCAGGCCATATCTTCAAACCCATCTCGGCGTGCACCGAAAACGTGCAGTGTTTGTAAGGAACAAGGTCATGCTAAAAACCATTGTCAAAAAAGACAACCTTATCCGCACAGCGGAAAGCAATTCCATCAGATCTGTACCAATGTCCCCCACGGTGTCTGGCATATGGTTTTAATCAGGTCCACAAACTGCCCTTGAACATGCAGCCCCTTGAGCAACAACTGCGAAGCATTGGAACTTCCTCCAGGCCCGCAGTCCAGCCACCACAAAAAACCCAGATCCACTCTAAGGAAGAACAACAGTATAAGTATCAGGAATATAAGAAAATGCTCGGTGGAGCCCATCAGTTGTATTCACAGCAGCAGCAGCAGCCCCAAAAGCAGCAGCCACAACACGACGATCAACAACACTACGAGCAGCAATACTACGAGCAAAAACTATACGAGCAACGACAATACGAACAGCGACAGTACTGGAACCAGCAATACCAGCAGCAACAGTACAATGAGTGCCGGAATAAACAGTATTATCGGCACCAGCAAATGCTTGAGGAACTTAAGAAGATCCGGCGGTTGTCCCAGCGTTGAGGAAAGTTATACTACATTTGGCCAGGAACGTAGGGGTGCGTGAACTAATAGCGAATAAATGAATTCTACGAAGTCATGAAACATTTCGCGACAAAGTTTAGTTTCTCCTCTGGAAACTATTAATTGTATACCTGGGCCGTTTTGATTTTTCGGTATAAGCGCGGGTGGTGTTTCCGTTTGGGTGAAGCTTGACTGCTTTCGGGACCCTCAGTTTCGTCAAAATTCTTTGAAGAGTGTTCGAATTGGGGACAATGCTCTCCATGCTGATCAAGTGAAATGTCAGCTTCTTTAAGATATGCCCTTCTTCAATATGCCTTCTTTTCGTTTGATTCACAAAAACAAGAGAAAGAGAAAAAAAATCAAATAAAGCCTTTGAATCGGCTGGGGCAGGAGTATTCCTATGAGTGTAGACCTGCAATTACGCGATTTCACATTACGCGAGCCTCCGGTGAATCATTAGAAAAGGTAAAAAGCACAAATACGCCTTTTCTGGTCCTCTGATCCGGAACTTTGGGAGAGCCAAGTAGAAGAAAAGAAA
Source organism: [Candida] golubevii (assembly GCA_030582695.1). Lineage (NCBI taxonomy): Eukaryota > Fungi > Ascomycota > Pichiomycetes > Serinales > Metschnikowiaceae > Metschnikowia > [Candida] golubevii. Next base: position 182,506 of record JAJMGV010000011.1, on the reverse strand, counting down.
AATTCATCAATCGATCGATCGAAGATTCTTTAGTCTTTTTACGGTCTCCATTTTCAGTGAAGCATCAGCTTGCAAGCACCAACAGGGGATTTCAAGACCTTATGGAAGATTCGAAAAGAAGCTCAAATCTTTCTCTTGAACATTTCTGTGTTTATTCGTCTCCTTACTTCTGCGATTGCTCAATGATTTTTTCTTCTTTATTCTTTTCCTTCTTTTTTCATGATGCTCCTTATCTTGCGCAAGAAATGTATTAATGCGATCCGCCCGATCGGAGTATGAGCTGGTAAATGTATGTCCACCATAGGGCTAGCGAAAACCAATTATTAAGTGAATTTTTTATCGTAACTATTCAACATATTCTGAGGGGACTATTCACTCTGCCTTGGCATTGTGCTCCAGTTCAATCCAATTAAGGCGGTAGAGCAACTACCTTTAGTGATGTCATAGCGATTAAATCACCTATTCAAAGATCTCACATTTTTATAAATATAGTACTTGGCCTTCTGTCTTCTGCTGGTAATTTGAACGTCCTTGCAAGTACCTTGTGATCAATGGCTGCTTGCTTATTGAACCGAGGTGGCTCCACTATTCCAAAGTATACATTTAACCATACCACAACGGCCACAGTGTTGTGCAAACGCTCCAGGTGACATTCAACTGAGACTACATATTTCTAGTGTAATAATTTGAAATGGCTTCAGCTTGAGAATTTCTAGGCTAAACCCTTGCCTCCGTTTTCATTACCTGACCCAGCTTTTGAAGCATATGATATCATTGGTATTTACTTCGGTCCTCGAAGAGCCCCCTACTTGAGTGTCGTAAGGGTGAATTCCTAGAACATGTTAGTTTAGGTCTTTGTGCTGAGCAAACATGAGGAAAGTAATGCTAAAGATTGTTGATATTATGGCGGGGCGTGCGGGGCGGGTTGATTAGACAAAACAGATTATTAAGCTTTCGATCGTTTGCTTAATTAATTGGTTTCAATGGGTATCAGCTTATGCTATACAACTATACCTATGGGTTTTAAGAAAGAAATACAAAAGAATAAAAATAACAAATAAAAAAAGAAGGAACAGTAGAATAGACACTCTCGGCTTCAGTTTATCGTGCAACCGCACATCCCGTAAGTTTACGTGAGTCTGCAGCCGTTACCTCACCGCACTCCCACAAGCATTCATTAATATTGAAGCAACAACCAAAGCATCAACAACGAAACACTTATTGCCGGCGTCAACAAAACATCCCAGTCCGCGTTGCGACTTATTTTTTGTTATCTTTTTTTCATTTTTTTGTGTTTATTATTTTTCTATTTATTCTTTGCTCTCCTATGTTTCGATCTGTTCATATCCTGGTATTGAGTGGCACTGGTACGGTGGCTGCGAAATACTGGTACGCACCCATTGGCCCAATGCAAGTGCACTCATCCAGTGTTAGCCTTTGCTGATTCGACACTTCTTTTCCATTCGAGTTCGTTCCGAAACCTGACTATCGCATTTTCCGCCGCTTTTACCTGCCGGTAGTACTTCTGCTTCTCCGGGCCATCCATATGGTCCCACATACTCGATAAACGAAGGGTCAGGTAACGACGAATCTGATTATCGTATATAATCGAAAGCTCTTTTACCAGGTAAAGCCTCAGGTTGGCCAGTGCAAGCTGGGCCACGGAAGCTATTCCTTGGGCCACGTTGGTTTTTTCTTGGATATCTGTCAACGCTTCTTTCGTTTCTTTCTGCCCTATTATTCTGGAAGGTGTCCACGATTCAAACGCCTGGTTTCGAGCCACCAATTGGGTGGGGTCGTCTTCGGTGCTTTTCCATGAGGGAAGGTTCAAGAAAGCGCCATTGGCCAAGGCTGAAAAAGCAAAGGTATAACAAATAAAGGAATGGACTTTCATTTTGAGCTTCTACGTATTCGGGCTGTCGAGGTAGTATGAATAATACAGGTAATGTGCGTCTTGTAAGGTGTGGTGGGTGCGCTTTATATATGAACAGAGGCGAAGTCTGGATAATTCTTTCTAATACAAACGCCCCATTGATGCCCCATTAATAAATCCATCGCATTCAGATAATATTGCTGCCGACTCAAAGTTTTGTCGTCTACTTGGGGTTTGATATTGTTGGCATACATGCAAAATTCCTCCTTAACAAATGCTATTGTGGTTTTCCACATTTTCATTGTCAACGGTTTTTCGCAGCCGGCTAATTGGGATAGCGCGACCTCACACCGTCTACAAGTGATGGAGTTTCCTTTAATTGATTGTCCACTGTAAACTCATTGTCCAGAAAGACGGAGTCGTCTTTTCTCAATGAATGGTGCAATATATCTCCTTTCTGTGTTCAAGTAGATTTTGTGTAATTCGAGCTGATGGAAAAGTGTATTCGAGGAAATGTAAAGCCAAGGCCTTTTGGGTCTGAGCTAACTAATAAGCAGGTTATTTTATACCAGAAATGCTCTGGATCAAACTCTATAAGTCTAGTATAATACACCAGTCCCGTATGAAATTTTTTTTCACAAGTGGGCATCTTCATGGGGGTAGTAGAACGATGCCAAATCTTTCACCGGCACAGGAAAGCCGCCTTTCTTGTGGCTTTCCTTGAAATCTCTTTCGGATGTAATCAACACACCCTGAGGGTACTCGGAAGGTGTAGGATTTACCGCTCTTTCTTGAACTTCCGTCAAGAACTCACCGCGAAGCTCCTCAAGATTCTTTTGGGTGCTTTCAGCTTTTTCGCCCATCTCGATAATTTCAGATACCAACTTTTCGACATCCCCCTGATTTTCCTCGACAACTTTATCAACAGCGTCAGAGCTGATGTCTAGCTCATGCTTATAAACAAAGTTAAACACAGCAGCAGAAAGCGCTTTCTGACCTTCAAAAGCAGGCACTTTCTGCGACTTCAAGTTCACAGTCAATGTAGGCTGAGCATTGTTTTGAGCTATGTCAAAGTGCTTGTTGTAAAACTGCAAAAACTCTTGCTTGGTGATGTCTTGTAAAATCTTCACGTCGTTGGTATTCTGTTGGAAATCGTAGAGTCCACTACTGATAGCACCCCAGAAACGGTTGCATTCCTCCAGAAGGTTCTTCAACTTTGTCAATTTTTTGACCTTAAGGGCTGCTTTGAATTTCTCAAATGCGGTTTCGGATAGTTCGGAGCCAAGGTTCTTCGTCTTGAAACCCTTGAAGAACTCCGTGATTCGGTACTCGAGGTACTCGCAAGGCTTCTCCGATTGGATCAATATTCTAAACCCAAAGTCAGACCTATTCAGTCTGTATCCAGAGAACACAACATATCCAAGTTGCTCTTTTGTTCTCAACTGATTGAAACAAGGCTCGTGGATCATTACTCCCAAAAGATCAGTGAGAACTTTAAGTTTATCATTGTCAGGCCGCAATTTTCCAACTTGCACGTAATATTCAATACACGAATTGATATTATTGGCATCAAGAAGATCAAGGTCATACCGTGAGTGTTCTCCATCCGCGAGCTCGAAACTTTGGAACAAAATCGACTTCCTCACCTTCTGCTTGTCGGCATCGATGCTTTTTAAATTCTTGAAAAGCGCCTCAATCGACTGGTGAACATCACGTGCCCTGGAATAATCAAAGTTTCCGTGTATGAGCGTTTGCACAAACACGCCGTCCGACCAAAGAAGATTTTTGGAAAAGTTTTCCAATTTGGAGAATTCCACTCCCCTCACAAATTCCAACCTGTCTTCGGTGGCATAGGTTTTTTCGTTAACGAGCTGCAAAAAGCGCGACCCGATTTGCGAGTAAGGCGTCGAGTATCCAAAGTTTTTGAGCTCTTGTGCGAGCTTATATTTGATGGTGTCAAAGCGGTCTTTGTTGGGGGAGAAATTAATAAGTGACTGCAAAACTTGGGTGAGAAATGTAGGAAGCTTGTCGTTGTACCCGCCAACCTTCACTGTGACATAGTCTCGAGTCTGCAATAATGAACAGTGTAACCCCACAAGACTTGCGTAGTAGTTCAAATCATTTAATTCATCTTCAAGCATATCTGCCCATAAAGTGCCAAGAACTGCGCTTTCGATGGACTTGTTCAAACTGGGCGTGTGGATGGCGAGATTGATATATCCTTTTGGAACTTCAAAAGTATCATCTTGCTTGAACCACGTTTCATGTCTATGGGTATCAGAAATAAGGTGCGGATGGGGCAAAGGTTGATCTACCTTCTTGCCGAAAACGGTAAAGTCCTCGGGAATGAACTTATTGGGGAGCCCCAAGTGAAAGCTTCCATTTAACGCCACGTTGGCGATTTTTTCTGAAAGATCCTTAGGTACATCTTCCATCGAGTACTCCGACCCGTACCACTTTTCCTTACAAGGTAAGCCCTCAAACAGCTGGGATGTGAGGTTGAGTCTGAAGTTAGAGGGCACCAAGTAAGAGCCGAATTTGTTGATCTTTTCCGCATTGAATTCACTGAGGATCGAATAATTTAACAAGTTTGTTGGCGGAACCGGCGAGTCTTCGGCAAATTTGTAAAGACTGTTGCTCATCTTCGACACAGTGGAAGACGTACCCAGCTTCTGTCTGAAACGGAAATTGATCTTGGACATCTCGCTCACTTCCTTCCAAATCCATTCCTGTGGTCCCTGGGACTGCAAAAGCTTGAGGTATTCAAACAAATGAACCACAATGTCTTGCCATTTCTCCAACCCTTCGGGCGTGAGCTCCATCTCAACCATAAACAAAGAATTACCCTGACACACCTTCATGTTGCCTGCAGAAAGCGAGGTGATCAAGTTTTTTTCCTTGAGATAGTAGCATAGCGAGCCTTTGCTTTCATGGCCCAAAAGGTGTGAGTAGTACTGCTCGGGCTTGGTTTGCCAATGCTCACCCATATCGTCAGGGATCAAGAAAGACACCTCCAACTTGTTGCTGTCCATGATGGATTTTGCCTTGGTAATCTTGCCCATTTGTTCGGGGGTATAAATGAGCTCGTTTCCGTAAGAAGGCCGAGGTAAAGACGCGTTGGGGATATCGGAAAACTTATCGACGGCCCACGAGGTCAATTCATCTAACTTCTCCGAACCCAAAATGACCAAGCTCATGAGATTGGAAGAATACTGCTCCTTGTGGAACTTGAGCAAAACATCCCGCACATTGAGGCCTCTACTTTCAGGCTCGTCGTTTAAAGTGGCGTAATTGCCCGTGGAAAACCCGTTGTAAGGGTGATTCGGATTACTGGTCAGCTTGTCGAGCTGGTACATACGCCAAAGATCGTTTTGAAGGTTTTTCTTGTTTTCTGAGTCCACCGCACGTATCTCTCTGTCTTTACAGCTCTGGCTAAACAACGGGCTGATGAAAAACTGAGCGAATCTGTCCAAAGCGCCTTCCAAATGGTCGGCTCCCACCTCAAAGTAGTAGTTTGTGTGTTCGGCAGCAGTATAGGCGTTCGAATGGCCCGAATGCTTCAGCAAGTAGCTGGCGTACTCGTTCTCCTCTGGATACTTTTGAGTACCCATGAAAAGCAAGTGCTCGCAGAAATGAGCCAACCCAGGAATGGTGTATTTTTTGTCGGCAAACGAGCCAACATTCACATCGAGCGAAGCAGCAGATTTGTCTGTGCTTGGGTCGTGGATCACCAACACATGAAGATCGTTGGCATTCAACTTTAACAACCGGTATTTCCGATCGTCTAGCACTGGCTTTTCTATGCTATTGTCCTCAGCTAAGACAGTATACATACTGGGCAGAGACATTCGAGTTGAAAAGGACGAGTGGGAGGATTTGCGGGAAGAAAACGAATACAAAGAAGGGAAGTTGAATGCACGGAAGGTTGAGAATGAGCCTCTGAGCATGGAACTGTCCTTTCCTGACACCAAACGCTATTTTGCAGGATTAGCTGTGGCCGTCTATAGTGGTTATGGTGATGTCACATGGCCTAACTCCGGGTGCATTTTGCGCGTAGAGGGTGGCGCGCCCGGGCCTGTCGAAGCACTGTCGAAAAACTGTCGAAAAACTGTCTGAATTTGAAGGACAATTGGAATGAGAGACGACAAAGGATAGGAAAGTGGAGACAGAAAAGGCTTATGAGGAATTTGCAAGTTTAGTTTGAGTTTGAAGAGTACGGAGAAAGAAAAATAAAAGAAAAGAAAAACGAACATTAAGGGATAGGAGCCAAGTTCATGGTTCCGCATTAAGGAACAACTATGGTTCAATTGAGCGTACCTGATCAAGTTGGATCTCCCCTGCTTGACATTACTGAATCTGACTGAACATACTTTGTCAAAAGCCCTCAAACTCGATTCCTTATTGATACCTTAATCAATTTTTATCTAAGTGAATTGCGTGATTGCGTGATTTTATCTTTTTTCTCTTTTCTCTGGAAGTATAAGTTGTCTCCGCAAAGTTTACCACTTGGGGTACCTTCTACATTAAGCCTGGCTTCAACTACACCATCTGTTTTTAGCAAGTGTATATAGTCATCCTTGATCACACTAATGAAGAACTCGCTATGTGGAAAAAAGACAGATTTGGTCAGTTTGTACGGTTTGTAGTCCCTAATTTCTAGCTTTTTGCAGCCAATTGCGGACCGCGGCACCTCTGTAATTTTGGTACATGTAATTCATTCATCGGGCACTTCTCTTTTATAGGTTGATTGGGCCTAAGAACATTTGGTTTCTTCCAATAACCACTGGCGTAGCCATTAGAATCTTAAAGATATGAGCGTCGAAAAATATGTGATGAAAACTTCGGGCTTCTTTGGCGTATAACACTTCCCTACTCAGATGGTAACTTCTGTCGTAGCTTCAGTACTCTCTTAGGCCTACATGAAGTAACAGAAGGCTTTTGGAGGCTTGCTGATTACCTTTCTTCCTTTATATATTCGACTTTTGTTTTGCTTTTGTTTCTTTACCTCCCCAGTATCTTTCACTCAAACCTCTTGAATGGGTTAGCTCTATGCGTGAATTGGGCCACAGAAAAATACTATTGGTGAGATCCTTGCATATTGGAAGCAGGCATAGAATTTCCACAATCGACTTTCCTTCTGCACAAATCTTGGAAAGTTTGTTTCGAAAGTTTAGCTTGTTTTTTAATAGTGACTTGCACCTGCAGAATACCTGACAGGCTTACCACTTCAAAAACTGTTCTACATGTACTGGTGTCATTTCATACAAGTGGCATACAAGTGGCATACAAGTGCCATTCCCTGCTCAACTGAACGACCCTAATACCCGGTCCAATATTCTACTAATATAGAATGACTTCCCTTACTTAAAATGACATCCCTCGCATAAAAAGAATTTCCTCGTGTAAAATACCCTTGTCAGCTTGAATCCGAGTATACAATCCGGATATAGCTTCATGAAGGTTTTCACTCGGTTACCTCAACACAAGACTTCGAGTTATAACTATCGGCATTCAGCAACATTTCTCCAAGCATAAAGTTACATTCCTTATGGATTGATATAACTCCACCAACATACCACGTCAAGGTTTATTCACCCTTGTATAGCGTGCGTATGTTCTCCAAAAAGCTACTCACCATATACTCCACCGAATCGAGTTTCGTAAAGGCACTCACAAGAATCGGATCAGCACTCGATACCTCGATTTTTTTGTTCACCATCACCACTGAGTTATCATACGTCACGCACCGAGTAATATAGTCCTGGGGCTCGTATTTCTGTTTGAGCAGCAAATGGGACATGACGCTCGTGATCAAGCTCCGGTCAGATTTGTCGATTCCGTCTCGTTTTTCGATCTTGTGCTCGTTGGGTCGGCCAACAGACATGTCATCTCTGATTTTGTCCACATGAGACTTACCTGTTACCGGGTCAATCTCACACCATGGCTTTTCCTCGACTTTTGTCAAGTCTTTTAAGTCCATACAGACCTCTGCCTGGCTTATGTATAGATCTAGAGCAATATGGGAGGGCAACTCCGGCACAAAAAAGTCTTTGTTGGTTCGGTGAATCGGAAACACAAGTTCTGGTTGCGTCGGGAGTTGGAGGCTATTTTTTGCCGTCTGTAACTCACGTAGAAGATCGTTGAACACCGATATTAATGTACTGTGAGATTGCGAATCGCATGTTTTGCCAGGTTTTTCGTCAAATACCGACATGGCCTGTACTATGAGCTCAATGGCATTGTCTATGCTTTGTTTAGCGGTGATTATCTGTGGAAGCAAAATGGGTTTGGCCAAGTTGATTTTGTTTATCACCCGGGTGAAGTGGCGTTCTTTAAGAGACACGTTCATTTTCGTGATGTACGCTCCATCTCTCACGGCAATTCCCTTTAAGTCTTCAAGTTTTCCCGAGGATATGGGCAAGGTTATACTGGGGCCTCGCTCTGTATGATTACTTTTATCCGGATGGTTTGGCGAGTTATATAAAAGTAGATTCTGGCAGATCTGGAGAGCTTCCACCAACTGAGGAAACTCCGGGGTGATCATCAGATTGACTAGCCAGTGTAGCTCGGCCTCTAGGCTCTTGGCCTTGGCCCTTTGAATGTATGAAGTCATAGATGAGTGCTTTTTTCAAAGAGCTTCTTTTAATTGTGATTTAGTCGTCGTGATTATCTTTTTACGCACGTATACATTGTTGGTTGAAAGACGTCTAGTGCGTATCAATTCTGGGGAAGTGTCGCGCACTAGGGCCGTCTTGCAATGGAGACGGAAAGAAGGCCATGCAAGAGCGATTAATTTGACATGAATGGAGGGCGCTTGAGTATTTACAGGGACTGGTTTCTTTTTGTTTGTTTTTTTGTTATGTAGCTGAAGTGAAAAGGTGGGGAACTTCCTGATAATGAAAAGCGAAACTCTTTCTTTCAAAAGTGGCGGATTTCCAAAATGGTGAAAGAGGAATTGATCCCCGAACTGATCTTTCTCAATTGTCTTTAAAATCAAACATCAATTATACCTGGCAAAAATCAGATAATAAGAAATTGGGTTTGCGCAAGTCAGTGAACAAAAAGAGTTTATCAAGGAAGGTTCTGAAAAAACAGCAGACCTTTTTAATTAATATTTTGTCCAGTTCGAAGAAGATAGAAGGCAACATGAATTGAGCCAGTTAATCTAATCTTGGCACGCGCACATGTGTTTCACCTCACAGTCACCTCAAAATTTAGCGAAAAACCAAATCTGTAACAAAAGACTTGTGGCCTTTTCTTCTTTTTTGGTCACAAGAGTTTTCTGACAGATCCGAAAGAATATTCTTCTCTCTTTCCGTTATCGTACACACACCTGCAGTAAAAAGACTAAGATCAGATCAGATCAGATCACGAGCAATGCGTGTTGTCCCAGGCTTGATGGGAATTATTTTGGAAAGGTGTGTTGGATGCCTCTTTTTTTCTTTTTTTTTTGCTTCCCCCCTTTTTTGTCAGGCCGTACTCCAAGCGCTCCTTTTAATGACATTGCTTCGAGTTAAGAATTAGATATTTTTTTTTTTTTTCAATGGCTTTGATAATAACCGGAATAACAACTTTGCCTCATTTGGAAATGCCAAGCCATCTCTCCCTGGTCCAGTCAGTCGATTGAAAACAAGAAAGCAATGTACGAGTTTTAGGCTGAGCAGAATAATCGAGATCTAAAGATGTCCAAAGTTCAGTGATAACACACCATTATTGGTGTCAAAAGAGGCAAAAGTTGAGCAGGTTGAGAAAATCGGACTAAACGGATTTGGATCGTATCTAAGGCAAAATACTAGCTAGTATGCCTTGTTCAACACACGAACGGGAGATAGAATTTGAATAAAAATGCCATCAAGCTAGATATACTTAATTCCTAGAAGAGTTTCGGGAAAAAATCCTGAAAAATCATTAATGATTTTCGCAAGTTCTTTAGTTAGATTTCTGGGGCTCTTTAAAGAGGTTCTGAGAACAGGTGGTGGCTGTCGTACGCAATTTATGAGGTGTATCAAGTGTTCAGACATAGGCCCTTTTTATTTTTATTTTTATTTTTCTTTCTTTCTTTCTTTCTATCAACTAAGAAACGGAAATCTGACCTCTCTTGGCATCCTTAATCAACCGCCCTCTAATAAGAGATAAGCAATTTAATACAATGATGCAACTGATGCAACTGCACACTCTTCGTCCTGCAAGTAAGCTTTCCCAATAATGGAAGATATTGTTAGATCTCCTCATGCTATAAGCACCTCAGCTGACTGTGGACGAACACGGTTGACTGCAGATGAGACCGTTTAAATTCACTTCACCTTGCGTTGATGGATGCCTTTTTTTAACTTTTTTGTTTTTGGATTGGTGGCCAGCTGGAATGAACAGTCACGTGCGCAGGTCCAAAACAACACGCTACTTTTTCCTACCCGATGTTTTCACTCTCTTCTATCTCCTCTATCTCCCAATGCCGCGTCGCGCATGACCGAGACCCAAACAAACAGACTCTTGGCCACTGCTGATTGGCCCGCACACGGGATACTGCACACAGCGGCCCCTCGACTTGCGCACGACCTTGTCCCAACTCCCTCGTCGACATCAACAAATTCCTCCTCCACACACACCTACTACTTTTATGTCCAGGACCTGACTCTTTACAACCAATTCCCATAGTTGTGCAGGACATCAGTTATATCCACACCCGCTGTTTTCCTTCAGTTTGTTGATATTGCAAAAGACCTTGTTCGTCAGGCTTCGTTTAGAGATATTTCGTCGAGTTTGCCGCCCAAGTTTTCCGCCCCTGAGTAAACAACCGCGAGACTTCAGCGCTTGTTTTTTTTTTTTTTTTCTTGCTACGATTTTTTTCCGTTGAGAGAAAAATAAAATATAAACAAACACTGACACGAGACACGTCTCCTGCTGAGATAATCGCTCAGAAAAATCTTTGAATTCAAGAATTAGGAATTTTTTGATATTTCGGGATTGCTTTGCCACATCAACGCTCGCCCTTTAAAGAAATGTCGGGACCATCCACTTCCAACGAAAGGACTTCTGGCCAGGGTCTTCAACACCCTCATCAACACCACATGGGTCAGCCTCATCCTCAGTACCAACAAATGGACCACACCGCTGCTGCTGCTATTGCTATGGCCACCAATGGTCATGATTACGCAAACGCTGCGGTCATGGGTCACCATGATGATGAAAGTCAGTATCACCGTGGCGTGATGAGTGCTGCTGCCGCTGCTCAGTTGCAGCAGCAGGCTTTGCAACAACAGGCGTTGCAGCACCACCAGATGCAGCAACACCATCATTTGCAGCACCACCAAATGCAGCCACACCACCAGATGCAACACATGCCAATGCAACAACAACACCTTCCACCTCACCATCAGTTGCACCAGCAGTTGCACCAGCAGATGCCCCAACACCAGCACCCAATGGGGATGCCTTCAGCTGGCATTGACTATGAAAATGGTGGCTTCCTTATTTCTAGACACGGGGAGGGTGACATCATCAAGACGTTTTCCAGCAAACAGGACTTGGTGAAGTACGTCAAAACGGTTCTCAACGAGGAGGAGCAATGTAAGATTGTCATCAACTCGTCCAAGCCCAAAGCGGTGTACTTTCAATGTGAGAGATCGGGCTCATTTAGAACCACCGTTAAGGATGCTTCTAAGAGACAAAGAGTCGCTTACACCAAGAGATCCAAATGTGGCTACAGATTAGTGGCCAACTTGTACCCACCGGAGAAAGACAAGGCTAAGAAGATCAAGAAGGACGAGTTTGACGGCTATGAGGAGGAAAAGAGAGAAGGCGAGATGTGGATCTTAAGAATGATCCAGCCTTCCCACAACCATCCACCTGAGCCAAACTTCTCCCTGATGGGCGGAGGGAAGAAGAAAAGAGCGAAGTACACCAGGACTTTGGTGCAGAAGCCTTTGCACAGGAACCAAGGTGCAGCAGCAGCAGCAGCGGCAGCCGCCGCCGCAGCTGTGGGATACCAGCCAGATATGCTTGACGATCAGCATCTCCAGGCGCATCCTTACCAGCACCTCCAACACCAGGAGCAGCAACTCCACCCACATCTTCAGCACAATGCTCACCACATGCCTCACCACCACCATGATGACAGTGGTCACCCATCTGCGCAAGATGTTGCTGTGATTGCTGCTATTGAGGCGGCCCCGGGAAACCCATCTTTGCTGAACCCACCAGTGGACCCAAGCATTGACCCTTCGGTGGACCCAAATGTCGACCCAAGTGTGCAACAACATGACCACGCTCATGGCCATGTGCACTGATCGTGTTGACTGATCGTGTTAACTGATTATGTTGATGTTAATCGTGTATACTACTTTTCTTCAGCTCAGTATCGGGACTATATCACGAGGCGCTGCGTTCGCACTGGCATATTTCTCATTATTGGTGTGTGGGACCTCCAGAGTTGAAAGACGCTCTCGTGACGAGCCTCCTGGGTGAAGTTTGCTCTTTTTTTACTATTACTATTTTCGTGTTGGGACCTTGCTCATCCCTAACGACTTGTTCTATGTTGTATAATAACCAATAAACAATCTTAAATATACTGTATGAAGAACTTGCTTTGTCTCACTCTTTATTTTAATTAGTGAAGACAGAATCCGTTATCAGTTGATATGGTCACGTGCTTCACGCACCAGGGGGTTGCGGTAAGTAACTAGAATTACCCCACGATTAGTGTATTGAACTATTACAAACGAGAATTCATTTCTAGAACAAGAACCTTGATTTTTGAAATTTTTAGAGAATTGGCGCTGCTCTACAGCTAGGTGCCCTAATTCTAGCTCTTACTTTAATTTGTTACGTTATTTTCAACAAGACTGCTGCACGGTCCATATACTATACTGCACTGAAAGTTGGAGACTTGAAGAAGGCCCAGGGTTGTTTCAGGGTATTAGGTGCCTCAAATTATTATCGAGCTGAATAAAAATATTATCAATATGTCTAGAAAAAAAGGGCGCCACGCGAAAATCAGAGACGTGCGGTCACATAATGACATAAAGGCGTCAAAAGATGCTGATGATAATCCACGGAAGCCCCGGGAGAATCTTCCTGAGGACCCGGAAGCCTTAGATGATACTACCGATCAAAGAAATGAAGTTTCCGAAGAATATGAGCCTCTTTTATCGAGAAAAAACGATGAACAGGGCGAAAATGTTCAAGACAAACTGTACGACACCATAAAACAGGCTAGCTTTGGCGAAGGCGTGGTGGCAAGCTCAACACCACTTCCGCAAAGGCCCTCACAAGAAACAGGAGCCAGAATTGTAATTGTAAATGACCCGGAAATCGCGCAGGCCGAGATAGAACCCTCGGAAGAAACACTGCTTTTGCAAGGAACCGACCTAGAAAACTGGGCCGGTGGGGCCTTTGGATCTGAACGCACACAAGCTCTCCAAAATAGAGTTTTCCGCTTATTCTGCAGCCGGAGATTATGGCGGACGGTCATATTCCTCTTACTAATGTGTCTTCTTGCATTCGTGTTGGGGTGTCTGATTGATTTCCAAAAGTTGGCCAACCAGGCGTTTGAGCCGTCAATACAGAGCATCTCCGTGCTTGGAATACACGAAAAAGGAGTCTCCTTTCAGGTCGCTGGAACGATTGAAACAAACTACACCAATGTGAGCAATGTATTACTACGACACGCTGCCAAATGGGGCGCCTTTTTGATTGGTGGCGTGTACATTGCGCCAAAGGACAAATGCAGCATCTACGTATCCACCAAAGATGTCTCTGGAGTGCATCTACTAGATATGTTTCCGCCGGAGATAGGTGTGGATTTGATTGATCACCGAGTGAGTGAATTTGAATTCATCAGCGATGCCCTGTTTGTGCAAGCGGGTGCTGCTCTGATATGTAAGTCACTTCTTAGCCATGGCTTGAGCCAACCGCAAAAGCTAGAGGTGGAGGTGCGGCTTGCTCCCAGGATAATGAAGAAATGGGCACAAGTTCAATTGAAGAAGGCTAGTGTGTTCCAGAAAATCCAATTTCCGCCTCTGAGCATTGGCTCGTTCGCTGAATTGAAGAATCCCGTCTTTGGTAGTAAAGGGAATCAAACTCGGGTGAAATTCTCACTTGCTTTTCCGCCAATGCCGTTGGATTTCACTGTTGAAAAAATCGATTGGAACATTGCAATTTCCAATTGCCAACAGGAGCCGATGACAATCGGCGATTGGAAAACTTCTCGCCTAGTGTTTGTGCCAAACACGTATGCGAGTGTGGATGTGGCCGGTGTCTTGGATGAGCTTCCGCAAGAGATTCTTCAGGAATGCTCTGATCGGTATACACCCATCAATCGGCTAATCAAACAGGTGGTCAACGAAAGGATTCTCGACGCAATTGTTTGGGCTAAAAACTCTGAACAAAATCTGAGAAACTTGCCTGCTTGGCTATATGAGCTTTTGACCCTGACGCAATTCAGAATCCCTATACCTCTACCTCAACTAAGAAAGACTTGGGGTTACAACGCACTCAGAGATGTTTCCTTGGGAACAAGCAAAATCAAGGTGAATACAGATGAAGGCGGGTCCCTTCACATTTTCGTTGACATTAAAGGGGACGTCGATAGCCAGTTTCACATGGGAGTCGGGGACTTTGATGTGTGCGCTTCCAAAATCAAGTCCAACTTGAGTCTTTATGACCTGGACCGGGCTATCCTCAAGGCATCGGTACCAGGAACAAGCAGCGTACAATGCCATCTACGGGAGTCTGAACTGAACAAATTGTCCTTTGATTTTCACGACGTATTGGTTCTTATACACAAGCCCAAAGTTGCCGGGCGCATGACGAATTCTATTTTAATGGGCACAGACGTTGTGATACCGAATTGGAGCTTAGAAATGGAAGAAGCTTTTGTTGAGTTGGCCTTGGCTCAAACTTTACTCAAAGACTTGACTTTCGGAAGCAGCCTCTATTCACAGGTCAGCATTACAGAAGCTGGCCTGCATCAATCGCCCTTCTTAGACTGGCTTTTAAGAAATGCCCACGTTCTGACCGACAAGATCTTCTGCATCTCATCCGATCAGGATAGTGTGGATCTTTTGGTGGACTTTCAGATCTCAAACCCCTTGAATGCTCTGTTTGAAGCAATGGGCAGCGAGATGAGTTTCGACTTGAAATACAATACAACTACCATTGGTATAGTACTGTTCAGGAGTTTGCAAGTGCCTCAGACCTCAGAAAGAGTTCTTCTTACGGCATACCTTAGCCTTTTTTACGACTCGAGTTACCAGAGGGTTCTTTCGGAAGATTTCTTGAGTCATGTGATATCTGGATCAGACAACGTGAGCTTCGGCATAGCGGGAAGAAAGGAAGTTGATTCTGGTAAGAAAAACGGATTATCTGATTTTCTTCTGGAAATCAATATTGATGGAATTCGTTTACCGGAAGTCAATTTTACTCGAGAAGCTGAGCCTGACAAGCTAATATTACCTGAGCACACGAAAAGCTTGCCCTACTATGATTGGCTCAGAGGCAACGAGGAGCACATAAAAAGAAGCAGCCCTTTTCTAGTCAGTGCAACCTTTCATTTGTGGTCGTCAGAGATTGAGCTCACGGTGTTCAATCCCATTGCGAATGTGGAGTTGAAAGTTCAGATCATCAAATGCTTGGCCTCCTATGAAGGAGAGAGCTTGGCACACGTTGAGTGGTCCGAGTTCTTGACGATTCCTCCAGGGATCTCCACAACTCCGCGTATTCCAGTCAAGTTATCTAGTGGGATCGGTGCTGATATCTTACGAAAATATATAAATGGGGATTTATTAGTGGACGTGGTGGCAGAGCTTGGAGTATTTGTTGATCAATTCCCGGCCGAGCTCATGTACCGTGGGTGTGGACTCAGTGCGAAAGTGAAAATATGAATGTGAGGAGAGGAAAGAGAAGAGAAAGAAAGAGAAGAGAAGAGAAAGAAAGAGAAAAGAAGAGAAAAGAAGAGAAAAGAAGAGAAAGAGAAGAGAAAGAGAAAAATCCCATGCCTCGTAATCAGGTCTCTGATTTCCGAGCGTGGAGATCTGGTGGTGGAGTGTTGTCTTTCCTTCTCTTTTCGCAGCCTTCAGCCTGGGGAGAGACCGGCCTGGACGCTACTCAAAAGGGGCCCTGTGCGGTTGCTTGCTCCTTCGATCGAAATCCGCACCATTTGCAGACTGGCGCACGTGATGTTTGTTTATTGATCGGTGTTTTCGCAGGAAACCCAAATCTTCTAACACCTAGCTACGAGCGCACTGCATGGAAGTGATCGCCAGACAAGACGGCGAGGTTTTCCTAAAAATAGGATTTTGTTGCTCGCACCACACACTTCTTACTCGTTGTTTGAAACATCTCCCATTCGCTACACACAATGTACGGTTTGAAAATCTCCTCGTTGATTGCTCTCGCTGCTGCTGTTTCCCAAGTGGTGGCCACCCCACCTGCTTGTTTGTTGGCCTGTGTTGCTCAAGTTGAAAAGCAATCTTCTTGCGAGGGTTTGGGCAACTTTTCTTGTCTTTGCTCTGCCGAGTACTCCGCCATCGAGAGCTGTTTGGACCTGATCTGCCCTAACGGTAACGCCGACGCTGCCAAGAAGGCTCTCTCGTCGACCTGCGGAAACCGTGCCTCGTCTGTTTCAGCTTCGGCTTCGTCGTCCGCTTCATCGGCATCGTCGTCCGCTTCATCGGCATCGTCGTCCGCTTCATCGGCTTCGTCGTCCGCTTCGGCATCGTCTTCAGCTTCTTCGGCCTCGGCTTCGGCCTCGGCTTCGTCGTCCGCTTCGTCGGTCTCGGCCTCGGTCTCGGCTTCTTCAGCTGCTACCCACAGTTCTGCTTCTACCACTCACAGCACTGTTCCAACTTCTTACAGCACTGCCTCTACTACTATCAGCACTGTTCCAACTTCTCCCGCCACCCTGACCGGTCTGCCATCTGTGACTCTTACCGGAGGTGCTAACGAGGTTGGCAAGTCTTTCGGTGCTGCTGCCATCATTGGTTTTGTTGGTGCTTTGTTGTAAGCGATGGAGGCATATCCAAACATTCACTTCGTGGTATGAACAACCAAGGCAAACTCAGTAAATGTTAATAGCCACTAGTTTTTCTTTATATAAATTTGAAAGTTTCATGAGAATGGCAAGATGATAATAGTGTAGTCAAAGATGGCTTGATGTAGAGTATTTTTGTATTGTCAGGCGTAAAGCGTGTCTGTTGTGGGTTATTGATAAATATGAGATTTGAGTACCAAACCAGATCTGTCATCGAAGTTTGGGCCATCAACTTTTGTTCGATGAAGGTGTGGTGGCTGATGGTCTCTGTCATGGGCAGTAAATTAATAAAAGACCTGTCTCAGATTGACAGGTAACAGCCGCTTGCTCACTCATTTTCACTCACTTTTTAGGGGCCGAAAAACAAGCAGATGAGTAATTTTTGATGTATTGTTCAATTCAATTTTTTTTTTTTTGGAATAAAGGAAGTTGTGTTGACTACGGTTTAACCAAACTATTACTTCTACTCACGCTGCCCGAAACTCGTAATTTTACATGACTGTTGGCTTCATCATTGAGATCTAATGCTAGGAAAGCGCCATGCAGCGGAGAAAAAGAAAGAAAAGAAAGAAAAGAAAAGAAAAGAAAAGAAAAATCCAAACATTCTTCTTCCTCAAGCATCTTTCCTTTTCATGGAAAATTTCAAGCACCACTGTAATCTTAAGCCCTTTTCATCTGCTACTCATCGACAGACTTGGTTTCAATGTATATATTTCGGCAAAAATTAACGTAATCAACGGCTTGATTGCTTTTCAAGCTCGCTAAAGCTTGACGCTACACATTCTGTTTTGGCGACTTTTGTCAATGGGTAAATTCTCCATAATGACGGTCATTCCACATCCACTTGACAGCCCCTTGTCAATCACGAAAAAAACACAAAAAAAGAATAAAAGAAAAAACATGGCTAGACTTCACTACAGTCTCGAAAGCGATTGAAGGTGCATGATTTTACTGGCATATTTGGGAGATTTTCAAAATGTTTCAGTGCTCGGAAAGCTAGAAAGCCTAGAAGAGCGTGCAAAAAGTGTAAGATATTTTGTTTCATTCAAATGTGAGATTTGGCTTCTTCGACGCCCTGAAAGAAAGGTGTCACCTTAGAGCATATCAAAGAGGCAACTGGAGGAGATGATACAGTATACCCATGGCAAAAGAAACCAGAAAATACCCAAAAAATCATCAGTGCCCGTTTTTACTAAAATACTAGAAAAATAGAACAAATTTCAACTTCGGATCACCAAAAACTCCTTCTTTTGCCTATTTTGGTTGGTCTCAATTCCCAGTTAGACCTTCGTCATCGAGGCCGAGCTCTCATTTCGTTATCGCTCGTCCGACCTAGGCAGAGTGCGCCGCGGCTTCCTTCGGAATTGCCGATCTGGTCTCTCGCAGCTGGAGTTGCCCGTTGAAGACATGTATATATACAAGTATATGGGTGCATCATTTGAGGCATATTGACAAGAGGAAACTACAAGAAACTCATTTGGGAAAGAGAGGGTATTTCGGCACCGTGGCGAATATTTACGGGCTCCAAAAACGTTGCCTTCTCCAACATAATGTCATCAGAACTTCGGGCACCGACCCCATACTGGCTTTACTTTGGAACTTTGATCCACACGCCGGTTCTTGGGGAAATCGAGATTCTTCCACATACACTTATAGGCGTGGACTCAGAAGGTATAATAGATCGCGTGGAGCAATTTTTGCCGGAGTTGAAAGCAAAATATGGCACTCCTGATGCCTACTTTCGGTCCACCAACACTAGGCTGTTTGAATACATGGATTTTTCGCTAAATCCTTGCCAATTTCTTTTTCCTGGATTCATAGACACTCATATCCATGCCTCGCAATACCCAAATATTGGAATTGGGTCGGAGTTGCCTCTTTTGGACTGGCTCAAGGACCACACGTTCGCTTTAGAAAGCAAATTCTGCGGCAACAGTACCCAAAAGATGGATTTTGCAACCAGCATATACTCAAAGGTCATCGAGAAGACGTTGAGAAATGGCACAACGTGTGCATCGTATTTCGCTACGATCGACACTGACACGTCGAAGTTGTTTGCTGACTTGTTGGTCCAAAGGGGTCAGCGAGGTCTAGTGGGAAAGGTATGCATGGACCACAACGAGACTTATCCCAGTTATGCTGAACCAATGGACGAGAGCATTAGCGGGATGCATGAGCTAATTGACCACTGCTCAAAAATCAGCACAAAAATCAGCATAGATTCCAGCACAAATACCAGCACTAACATCAGCATGGATTCCATTGGAACAGCGCTGGATTTGTCAATGGTGAAGCCCATAGTGACACCAAGATTCGCTCCGGTCTGCCTGAGCGAGTTCATGACCAAATTGAGCGAACTTTCTCATGAGTTCAGCCTCCCAATTCAAACACACATTTCGGAAAACGTAGACGAGATCAAGTTGGTCAAGGAAAAGTTTCCTCACTGTGAGAACTACACCTCGGTGTACGATAAACACGGCTTATTGGGGCCGGCCACCATTTTGGCTCACGCTATCCATCTAGACTCGACAGAAAGGAAGCTTATCAAGCAGAAAGAGTGCTCAATAAGCCACTGTCCCACATCCAATTCGTTTCTTACAAGTGGAGAGGCCCCCGTTAAGCGGTATCTTTACGACGACAAAATCAACGTTTCTTTGGGCTCGGATATCTCTGGTGGATACGAGCAATCGATTTTAGGCGTGGCCAGAAGCCTGGTGCTTGTGTCCCATCATTTATCTATGGGAAGTGAGCAGGACCACAGAATTAGCGTAGCAGATGCGCTTTACATGGCAACTATGGGCGGGGCCCGAGCTTGTAACTGGGGCGAAAAGCTTGGGAGTTTTGCAGTCGGAAAGCATTTTGATGCTCAATTGGTGGATGTGGCCAGTGACGCTTCCAACATCGACGTATTTGACTTCCAAATTCCTGAAGCCGGCTCGGCAGATTACGAAGGTAAAATGACGCAATTGCTTCATCGTTGGGTGTTCTCTGGAGATGACCGCAACTGTATCAAGGTTTGGTGCAACGGGAAAAAGGTGATTGATAAGAAGTAGTAGTTCGGGCTGGCTCGACTGTTTATCAGGACGCTCGCGTGAGAGAAAGAAATATTATTGGGTTGAGAGGTGACAGACCGTACAAAGAATTGAAAGGAGAGAAAGGTGAAAAATCTCAACTAGTCAAAGCCAGAATGAAGTGAATAGGTGGTTATTCCGGGGGCGTATGATGG
The DNA here is from genome assembly GCA_030582695.1 of [Candida] golubevii. Lineage (NCBI taxonomy): Eukaryota > Fungi > Ascomycota > Pichiomycetes > Serinales > Metschnikowiaceae > Metschnikowia > [Candida] golubevii. The sequence continues at coordinate 162,379 of JAJMGV010000011.1, read as the reverse complement.
GGCTTGACTCATGGGCTTAAAATGGTTGAAAGTGAGAATGACTCTGTGATCTCGATACTGCTAAGAGCCTTCCAGTGTGTACACTTAACAGAAATCTGAAAAGAATGATAAAATACCATTTTGGGATTTATCACGTTGGTAGTTTAGAAGGCTTCTGGTACAGTTTCAGTGACCGCACCAAAGATAAGAACCGCGAGGAAAGATTACCTTTATTTTTCTTTTGCTTGTTCGGCCGTTTTTAAACGTTTGCACGGGAATCTCAGGCAGAAGTAAAGACACTTTGCACCAATGACGAATGCTTGAATGAAAGGTTACAACGTGCTACGCGAACGTAGCATCTTGGAACGTCCTGTCTCGATAAGCTATAGCGAGTGCCACGCATGCGCGGCCGGCGTATCCGAAAACAGCAAAAACTAAGAAGAAAAAAAAACCCCCCCGGGGTGCCAAGATTCCTTGAATCGCCGAATCCGGACCGATTTTGCGGAGGACCGGATCAGAAGAAAAGCGGAAACTCCCCGTTTCGTCAGTTTATTATTTTCTTTCGGTTTGAGTTGGCTCGATATAACTCTTACGCGTGCTCTCTAACGTGAGGCCCCTTTCGAGAGCGCATCTTCGCAACTTTTTTCCTCTCACGCCAACGTTCTAAGCGTGATTTAACAGCAGGCACACGCCACAGCGCTACAGACGCGGGAAAAAAGCACACCCACAAAAAAAAAAAAACTCCGGCCCAGAAAAAACCAAGAATAACAACAAACAATAACACAAGGGAACGTTCAAATGCGGCGAGATTTTGTTCTCAAGAAATGGTTGCGTGGATTTTTCTTAGTGGCACTGCAGTCCAAATCTCTCCGTGGCAGGGCAGACGGACCCAAAAGATTAAAAGCAAGAGCCTTTCGCTTTCGAGTGAATGCTGAAAGCTTAAGACTAGAGCAAGACTGTATTGAGACTGGATCAAGAGGCAGTGCAGTTTGTTGTGCGAACGCGAAAGCGCAAGCACCCAGCACTTGGAACACCAATATTCCCAGTGAAACAACTGTTCTAGGTTTATTAGTTTTATTTCGTTCGTTCTCCTTCACTGACCCGTAGTACGAATTTCTTGCTCTTGTATTCCTTGATTTTATTTATCTTTCGTTCTTCTTCATTCTACTTCATTCCATTTCATTCCTTTTCTCATCCTATATTGCTCCAGCCTACAGCGGCGCACCTTCGTCGGATCTCCGACGGATCTTCGTTCTGGCAGGAACGCCTGCGAGACCCGCGCGACTGAATTTGTTACCTGCCCGGGCCTCATTGGCCCTAAAGGGCAAGAATGTATCAAACCGCGAAGCTGTCAAGTGGCATTAAACGTCGCGTCCCAGATGCACTTTTCGTAATCGCCCCTAAACAGATATCTGGCAAGGGCTCCAACACCATCACCCAGTCATCCAGGTTCGACTAAGACTCCAAAACAAGAGAGAAAGAAACGAAGGAACAAAAGTAAAAGGATGACAAAACCAGAATGAACAATGAATGAAATTCACTATTCTACACCCAGATCAAACAATTAATCGAGGAGAACAAATCGGAGAACCAAAATCTCCACATCGGTCGAAAAAGAGGAAAGAAAAAAAAAAAAAAAAAAAACACGGTGAACTCCGGCATACGCTTGATTGACCCGCACGCACGGCACTCACTGGTCGGCGCCCGGCCTAAGCCCTTCACAGACTACCAGGCTCAGTCAATCCTCACGGACCTTCATAGACTCACAGGCTACAGCCACCGAAAGCGTGAGAATCCGGCAGCACCTCCAGAGGAACCCGCAGAAGCACTGCAAAACACCAAACATCAAGAAAAACAAAAAAAAAAAACAACACCACCAACAAAAACAACACCACCACCAAAATCTAGCACACCCCACCTTTTCTTTTTTCCCCCACCACATGAAGTTCCTGAGCCTCTCGCCCAAAAGGCAGAGCCGGGACAAATCGGCGCTCCAGATGCAGAGCCCGCACACTAGTGGTGGCTCTAGTTCGCTTGAGGAGGAAATTTCACCCGAACTCGTGCCCATCGTCACGTTGCTTTCGGCTCAGACCCACCGCAGGTACCATGAGGGCACGTTCATGCTTTACAACGATTTAAATGGCGACGGGAACACGGGCGACCGCACTTGGAAGGAGGTTTATGGGATATTAACTGGAAACCAGCTCGCCTACTGGGACGCAGCTAACCTTGCGAAGTTCAAGGACTCGCCTGAACAGTTGCTCCAGACCAGCAGCAAGCCCACCTACTTGAATTTCACCGACGCGGTGTTCAACGCCATGAAGGTGCTCCCGGCCGCAAAAATGCAGCTTGAAAACGTGTTGGTGGTGCTGACGACGCTCAAAAACCGGTACATTTTGCAGTTTCGCTCCTATGACCACCTCAAGGAATGGAACTTGGCCCTCCGCTTGGCCAACTACGAGCACCACCTGCTCCAGGAGGCATATACAGGGGCACTTTTGTCTGCCCGGGGCCTGCGGTTGTCGGATATTCGAACCATTCTAGCGCAAAAACGCTTCAATCACGAGGACTGGGTCAAAATCAGATACGGCTCAGGCATGGCGTGGAAGCGGTGTTTTGCGGTGGTGGAGCCCAGCCAGCTGAAAAAGAAGATGTTCACGCCGGGCCGTGTTTTGTTGTACGACTCGGACTCCACCAAGAAAAAGGCTCTAGTTGGAGTAATTACTTCGGCCACGCTGGTGACAGCGGTGTACCCACAACTGGCGTTTTTCATCGATAAATCTACTATCATGAAGTTGGAGGGGTGCATCAATTTCAAGCTGCCGACGGCGAAATCCACCAAGAAAAACGACCTCAACAGCCAGGAAACATCGCTTTTCCTCATGCCCGAACAGCACTCGTCGGTGCCGGGCTTCGATACGTTGATCCGCTTCTTGATCCCGCTCTACGATGCGTTTGGGCTCTATGGCCGGCCACAGCGCCTTAAGGCCGACCGCGTAGACCCGGAATCCCTTGTGTTTGGCCTCCCGACCTTGCCCCATGTGCACTACTTGAACCTGTCTGATTTGCAAGGCCTTGTCAAATCTTCACAGTACATGGCCTGGGACGCGCGCACTTGGAACATGAATATCAGGAACGTGTTGCGCCTGAAGATGGCCTCGGGCTACGATGGGTGTGGCTCGTCTCGTGGTGTATCGGGAGCTGTTAGTTCGTTAAACAGTCCTCATTTGAGCGCCTCGACCTCTCCACAGGTTGCCCAGGCGCCCAAAAATGTACAGTCGCAGATGTCGCAGCAGGTACCCAAACAGCAAATGCCCAAACAGCAAATGGCGTCCCGGCCGGGCGAAAACGCGTCGTATCAGGGCAGACCAGTCCCGTCGGCAGTCAACGGATCGAGCAAACACCTTCCGATAACACCATTGAAGACGGACATTCCATCCTCTCACCACGACAAGAACGTCCACAACTTGTCGTTACCTGCGGCACAAGATTCGCGTGGATCAGTGCAATTGGCGGATATATACCACAAGTATTCCACAATCAAAACGCCGTCAGACCGCTTTGGCGACCGCAACAAGATGTTGAACGGCAGCGCAGAGGAAATTGACGAGAAGGTGTTGCCTTCGTTGATGAGAAAGAAGTCGTTGAAGCACGGGCCTTATCCCACCAGCGACAAGCACTTGATCGACACCAGCAGTGGAAGCGAAATCGAGGATGACGACGACTCGGAAGACGACTCGGAAGACGAAGGCTCCAAGTCTTCTGGAAGCTTCCACCAAGCCAACAGAGCAGGCGGTCACTTGTCAGTGCCCAGCCAGCCCTACAATAACGGGAACCTGAGGAACCTGAGCTACTCCTCAGTTCAATCTCCCCTGACCCAATACAATGAGTTCAACAAGCAATTCTCCAAAAGCGTGGATCACAAGGGAGCAGGAAAAACACCTGTTACGTACCCTGCTCATCATAATACGGAGAGCGACGACGACGACGACGACGACGACGACGACGATGACGAATACTCGGATGCTTCTTCGCCTCCTGCAGTACCTTCCCACTCGTCGTACCTGAATTCGCCTGTTTCTCCGGTGAATCAGGCAAAGCAGTTGCCCCAGATCCAGCAACTTCAGCCGTTGCACGCCACAACGCATTACAACACCCAGCCCATGACGCCGTCTCTGGGAGAAAAGTTCGACACGGAGCAGACGTATCGAAACAAGCCCGAAAGCGCTTACGTGCAAAAGTCAAAGGCCACGCGCAACTTGAGTCTGACTCTCGAGAATCAGGCAGATAGTCTCAACAAGCCACGTTATATCCAGCTCCTAACATCTGCCCAGTCCAGATCTCCCAGAGACCCTAACAGCCCCAGTGGCCGCTTTGAGCCCCACTCATTTGATGCCAATCGCGGTGTGCCAACAACCCTGAAACTCCTGCCTTCAGTGCAGCAATACCCAGTGCAATACCCAGGGCAATACCCAGGGCAATACCAACAGCAGCAACAGCCACACCAGCAGCAACTAAAGCCGCAGCAGCAGTACCAGCCACAGTACCAGTCACAGCAACAGTCACAGCAACAGCAGCAGTCACAGCAACAGTATCAGGGACATTCACAACATCAGGCGCATCATGCACACCATCAGTCAAAGCAGAACCCACAAAAACCACAACCACCGCACCAGCAGTCACAGAATAGGCCTCCTATGGCCGCCCGACCTGTCAATGTGCCAACTGGCTACAACCAGCCTCAGAATAACAACCAAAGACCCAGCCAACGGCCCAGCCAAAGACCCAGCCAACGGCCCAGCCAAAGACCCGACCAACGGCCCGTGTATGGGGAAGGATCTCCTCAACACTCCCAGCCTGTGCAAATGGCAAACGGATACCCCGCAAAACAAGCAAATCCTCAGCAAGGCCACCAGAAAAGACAGCCTCATCCGTACAGTGCCAAAGCGATTCCATCGGACCAGTTCCAAGGTCCTCCACAGGGCAGCGGCCATGGACATAACCAGGCCCAGAAATACCCCTTGAACAGACAAGCTATTCCGCAACAACCACCAAGCATTGCGGTTTCGTCTAGGCCCCCAGCACAGCCACAGCAAAGCGCCCAGATCCGCTCTTATGGAGAGCAACAGTACCAGTATCAGGTACAGCAAAACATGCCCTCGGCTGTTCCGGTGTATCCACAGCAACAGTACCAACAGCCACAGTACCAACAGCCACAGTACCAACAGCCACAGTACCAGCAGCAGCAGCAGCAGCAGCAGCAGCAGCAGCAGCAGCAGCAGCAGCAATACGTGCAAAAGCCTCATGAAGGCAAGAAGGACCCGCGGATGTACCAGGGGTCAGGAAACGCGTATACGAGACAATATTAGAGAGAGAGAGAGAGTAGTCCAAAGCATGTATTATTATTAATAGAGTCAATATATTGGAACAGCCAGGATAAGGCAACGGCCTTGGAACAGTCTTGGAACAATCTTGCAACAGTCTCGGAATATCTCTTCATGGTGCAGAAAGCCTCTTGATGCACATGAGTGGGATCACACCCACGTCACCCCTCTCCACAGTCTTTACCGTGGCCCAGCCATCAGAATGCTGGCTGATTATCGTCACTTTCTCTCCAATGCAAACCGTGAGTTCATCGCCCAAGCGACGCGCGTATGGCTTTACTACAACGTATATTACCTCAGGAGAAACGGCCTCTTTGGGAACTTCCCGGCTTGGAAGATCACTCGACGAGCCGCCTGATGGGGCCTCGTAAGGGTTTACCGCAAGAGGCGGCTTCGGCAACTCCTTTTCGTTTTTTTCGGCCAATTCCTCTTCGTGTTTGTTGGACAGTAAGTGGAACCTCCGCAAAAAGACTGGGGATTTGAACTCGAGCGGAGAGTCAGGCATATTCATGAGCCGGCTGATTCGTTTGAGAAATGTCGGCTTGGCAGCATCCTCCTGAGGAAGAGCTCGATCCTGGTAAGTGGCATCATCTCCTTTCTCGAAATCGGAGGTCAGGTAAAGACTCGACAACGAATGTTTTTCCTGTAGATGTCTTGGTGCATGTGATGGAATTGGTGCTTTTGAGGTCATTTGTGCTCTTGACGCCTTTGATGCTTTTGACGCCTTTGACGCCTTTGGCTGGAATGCTAGCGCCTCGTTCGGCTTCATGTCCATCTTCTTGCGGAAATGGATTAGTATGAATACCACTAGACCAAACACCGACACCACAGCAATGGGGATGCCAATCGCTAAGCCGAGCTTTGTACCAGACAGCTGGCCTTTTGTATTGTTCATCAACAGAGCTACACCCGAGTTCAGAGAGAAATGGGTGGATGAAGTGCTCAGCAGTGTGGAAGAAGAAATTGAAGAAAATGATGAAGATGGAGTGGGGGAGATGATCGCACTGCTTGAAGCCGATACCGAGGTCTGAGTCTGGGTGGCAAGACCCGAAAAAGCGACATTATTAGCTGGGGCTGCTCCTGTGGCTGCTCCTGTGGCTGCTCCTGTGGCTGCTCCTGTGGCTGTCCCAGTATTAGGACCTGTATTAGACCCCGAATCGGCGGTTATGGTCTTTCGTACGGTCACTGTTGAGTCGGTTGTGGGCTGGTTTGGGGCACCGGTATTTGCAGCTGAAACAATCTGAGTGATGTAAATCACAGACGTTGGTGTGCCGTCACGCTTGGCATGGAAAAGTCCCTCTTTCCTTATTCTCATTGTGAGATGAACAAAAGAGATGTCGCAAAAGTCGTTGAGAGTGTGTTGGAAGTTTGATAAAAGTCTAGTTGGTGGGTGTTAATTTTTTAGACTGCTGGAGTTTAATTTTTTTTTTTCGCAGCCAGAGCGTCTCAAATATTTTGCACCCAGGAATTACTGCAGCGAGTTGCAGAGATGCTTTTGACCGATTCCGCAAAATGGACGTGTGTGGCAAATAATCTTTATTTTGGTGACTTGTTCTGGAAATCAATCACCATTTATAGAAGAGACCATTAGTATCAAAAGGGCGGGGATCTCAGGTTTGTCTCAGGTGGTGCTTCGACAGACACACCTGAAACATGCCGCGGTGTCTGGAGCAACGCGGCTGCAAAACATTCAGCTGACCTGCGAAACAAACTTGTTGCAAACACGGGATTATCGGTGTTCGAGAAGGTCAGGTTCTGGATGAGCTGGGCTAGATCTTTGGGTATCGGAACTCGAGCCATAAAGAAGAAACAACCTTTTTTTCATCTCATTTTCTTTGAATGAGATACTAGTATCAAGCAAGTAACACGCAAGTATTACGCAAGTAACAAGCAAGTATTACGCAAGTAACAAGCAAGAACAATACAAACACCGCTGATGAAACTATCACAAGTTGAACAACAGCATATCAGTCTAGATCGGCTCCATTTAAGTGAAATGCAAGAAATATGCAACCTGAAATATAACCATTATTTACCAAACAGGAAACCTGCCTAGATGATGTACTTTAAGGCTTTTTCGGAAGAGCAATTTCATTATTTTACGCACCGGCATCTGCATCTTATACAAGCAAGTGAAGAGAATTAATTGTTCCGCGAACTCAGATCCATTTTTCGATTCAAGTTTTCATTATCCTTAGCCTTCAACCCCATTGGTCCACTAACAATTCCAGCCCGGCACTGTTTCCACGCTATTTGATATATTATACCCCACTGATTCGATACAAACCATGAAGAAAGACAATGCATACCATGCCATTTGCCCACTTTAGCAGAATGCAACTATAAATAGAATTCTTTCAAATAGAGCTCTTTCGAGTAGAATTTTTTCCAATAGAACTCTTTCGAGTAGAATTCTTTCCAATAGAACTCTTTCACACAACCGGTTCTGTCTCTCACCCTATACCATCACTTTCAACATCTCATATTGGCAACAAGCTTTCGTCGTCATCTCCCACAATCTCGTTGGACTTGTCTGAAGTCACATCGTGGAAGTACTTGTAGTAAACCGTCCGTGCAATGATGCAGCCCAAGCTCCCACCCAGAAAAATGTCCACGAAATGATGTCTGTAGTCCTGGACCCTAGATAAGGCAACATACGAAGCCAAAAGAAGCGGCAACGCCGCTACAACGTGGAGATGGGTATCCCGAGGATGCTTCGCAAGCTGGAACTGGCCGTAGAGCCACATTGAAAGGTACAAAAACGCGCTAAAAGAGATGGACGAGTGCCCGGACGGAGTTGAGCGCATTCCATCAGCAAGAAGAGACGCCCCCAAAGGCGCCGTGCACACGGAAACATCGACAAACACATCGGAAGGCGTGCCTTCCACAGGCCCACACCTGGCAAGAAAGTCCGGTCTGGGGCGGCCCACCCAGCACTTCAAAACATCGGTAATCACTCCATCGAGAGAAACAGCAAGTGCCAATCCCAAGACCGAAACCTGAAACACGTGCCAGGCATGGGTTTTGGACCGGCCATGCTTATAAAAAGTTACGGCGGCAATCACAGCTGTGGGCACTACCGTGGCAAGCACGAGACACAAGTGACCCGAAACTCGCTCTTTGACTGCAAACGGGTGCTGGAGCGTGGCATCATTCAACTTAAATTGGCGATTGAAAGGTTGCGCATGCTCGGCAACTAGAAAAAAATAAGCAAAAATCACCACCGTGGTGATCCAGTCGGTGGCGTATCTGCGGAACAGCTTCAGCTGGAAATACGTTGCTGGAATCATGAGAAAGATGAGATTATTACAAAGCGAGCAAATGCCTGGCGAGTCTGGGAATGGTGGTGCGAGTATTTTATCGAGTAAGACGGAGTGATTAGTCGTGTTTCGGTTAGCTCCGGATTGTCCCTTCGTTTAGACCTTTTTGATGTTATTCCACGATTTTCGCTTTTCTCACGGGGTTTACTCTTTTTTTTTTTCCTTTTTTTTTTTTTCTTTTTCTTTTTCATCTTTCTATCACTTCCACCGACGTCGCTAGCATTTGCTTGGCTTTTGGTGCATGCCAGAAGCACAGCGTCCAAAAACCAGGGCACGGCTTGACGTGTTGCGCGCACTGAGAAATAATCTGGGCTTTGTTTGGGCCTGGGGCTCATAACCGGGGTCGATTCTTCCAAACTGCACCAACTTCCAAAGCGAAACGGTGTAGTTTCTTTTCTTTATGCTTTCTTTTTGCTTTCGTCACTTTCCCAAAACAAAGAGTGGCGGGGCGATATACAGGGAAGTTTGCATTTCATTTTTCTTACACTACTTCTGTTACGGTCCGGTCACCAATGAACTCTATTCATTCTATTAAGTAAGTTGCGCGCTGTATTAATGAGGACGCATCTCCTAGTCTTTCAGAAGACCTTTTCTTCAAGAGCGTAGTCTCTTTCTTTGCCAGTGATTTCAATTGTTTCTTCTCCAGCCTTGTCCGGTGACGATTTCTTTGTGTATGGTCATTGCCAGCGATGCCACATGCTTTTCGTCACTTGACGGTCCTCAAAAGCTCTTTTCCGTTTCCCCGAAAGGACTGAAGCTTGGCTGTATCAGGTAAGACGGGCGACGACTGTCATGTTTTCCACCGTGTACAGGGCCATGGGGGCCATGCGAAGGCTTGCTAAAGCCATAGAAAGACCCTTTCACGTCCTCATTGAGATTGTCCACTAAGTTCAACATGTTTCGCAGGTGGAAGTATGTGGGCAGGGGAATGGTCTCGAAGTCCTCCACGGTAAACTTGAGCGTCCGGTCGGCGGTCAATTCGTACTCTTTTGGAATTCTGCCCGAGGTCAAGTCGGGATCGCTAATGCCGCTTTTGTTCTTGGTGTAGAGTTCGGGCTTGTCATATGGCAACACCGCACAGAGCCAGATCCTCGTTTTGTAGATTTTGAAGAGCTCCTTGATCAAGTCACGGAAGTCAACTCGCTTGAAGTTCGCGAAATAGTAGAAGATCAACTTCTTGTAGTCAAACTGATACTCCACGTTGATCAAAGTTAGATCATTGCTCAACCCCAATTCCTTGATCTTGTTGAAGCAAGTGACAAAGGCCTTTTTTTCCTCGACAAACTTGCCACTGAGTTTTTGCATCTCCTTTGGTGTTGCGAACCTGAGCACCTGCTTAGTAGGCAAATTGAGAAGAAACTCATTGTCGTCTTCCAGGTGACTATTAACAATGGTCGTGGCGTCCAAAGTAGTGGAGTGAGTGCCCGACCAGTGGCTGTTCTTGACAGAGGCACCGCCGTGGCTGTCTATAATAGTGAGCGATCTCAAGTGCTCGATTTTCTTCAAGAAGTTGAAAAGAATCGCCAAGTCAAGCAGGACTGTGGGTTCCAACACCATAACAAGGTCTTTGCCACGGTCGCCATCGACAATCACCATGTCGCCGTTTTGGAGGTATATGTTGGAGTTGTTTGGGTAGGAGAGAAGATCCAACTTGCCATTCTTGTTCACCACCAAGCAAAGCATCTTGTGATGGACGTTTAGATTGTTAAGGTTCCTGATGAAGGCGATTAGCTTGACAACCCCTTCAACGTGCAAAAGCGACTTCAATTTCCGCACAATCTCCTGGCAGATTGCCGGATCCTGGTAGTATCTGGTGACAGAAGAATACAAAGACTTCAACTCAGCAGACGAGAGAATATGCAGGTTTTTCAACATGAGCTTGTTGTCCAAATTCATTTGGAAAGGGTAGTTTGCACTGTGGCCCAGCCGCAGCCCGTTGTCGTACAGGGCAGAAGACGCAGTGGAGGGCCCAGTAGAAGGCCCAGTGAAGGGCAGATACTGGGCCATATGAGGAGGTGGGTTTGCAAAGCGAGACGCGTAATTTGGCGCGTAATGTGACTGCGAGTGGTGATTCTGCTGCACTTGTATGGGTAGCTGCTGGAAGTCCACCAACTGAGACGGTCTTCGAGCTTGGAAATCAGAAAAGTTTGACCCCGAAGTAAGGTGGAAGTTACCAAAAGAGTCCGTGAGCTCATCGTACCCTGAGCTATGGTGAACCGATTTCGAGTAATTATTGGCCGCAGCAAACGACGCCAACGATTTCTTGTGGGTTGACGTTAACGGCTGGTTTGCCACTGGAACCGCGGCGAAAGAAGGCCCACTACGCGTGAAAGATTCTGCTGCATACGAAGGTCTCCGCGAGGAGATATTGCCGATTCCACCTTGAAGCTCTCGAGGCAAATTAAACGCGTCTAGCGGCGGCACATCGTTAAAGGCGAGCTTGGGCGAATTGAAGCGGTTATCTCCGGGTTGAAGCAGCGGGCCAAAGCTCGAAAATCCCGTGGACCGAGGAGATCCCGGAAACGTACTTTGGAGCGGCGACACCGTACCTTGTTGATGCTCTTGCAAAAAAGCAAGCTCGGAATTCAAAAGCTTATCGAAATCCGAAGTCAGAAGAGCCGGAGAAAGCGGGCCAAGCGGTGCCTGGCCCGGGTCTAGACTAACACTTTGCGTTCGAGACCCACGAGGGTCATTTTGGTCAGCTACCGGCGAAATCGGTGCCTGAGCATTTAAAAAGTCCGGATACTTAAGATCCATGCTGTTATCCACAGGCAATAGCAAGCACAAATATGGCCTAAGATTGCGCAAACTTGACGATTGGCCAGAAACCACACGTGACAGAGCCACTAAGTAAAAGTGGCTAAACCGAGTGGAAATAACTGCAAAAGGCAACCCGATCGAGCGTCAAGACGACAGGGTAATTTAAAGCAGACAGGCTTGTGTTTTAATTTAGTTTTTCGGAGAAGAAAAGAAAAGAAAAAAAAATAAATAAACTGCCCGATGTTGAACAGGGGTAACAAGGCCACAATTCCTGGTGTTGGGAGTGAGTGAAATTCGAAGCGTCCGGAAACGGAAGCAGATTGAAGACGCCGTACGTGACGGGTGGATACAGCAGCAGCAAGTGGAATGATGCTGGGAGTGTACGCAGGCCGCGGCCCAGGGCGAATGAGTCCGTGGGTGTGGAAGGGCTTCCATGGACTTTCGATCCGGGCCTCACCCCAGGCCCCAGGCCGCAGGCCCCAGGGGTACGGTACGCACATGAGCTGTTGGAAAAAACAGATGGACGTGGTAGGGCAGGTGCGGTGCTTTCAGCACGACCTCTACATTTCTTGCAAGAGAGCAAACAAAAAGCACCCTTAGGTGTACGTGATCTTTTTACTATATTTTTCAACGTGTTTGGTTTCTTCATTTTGCCTTGCCTTGCCTTGCACTTTTGCTTTCTTTTGCTTTTTTTTGCTTTTTTTTGCTTTTTTTTTTATTGCGCTTGGCACAATGGATGCCTTCGTGGGGAACAGTACTGCTCTATTGTGCGAGCCTGGTGAGATGATGACAGGCCCTATTGTTGAAAGTGTGGTGGTGCATTGCTTGTGACTCGTGAGCGCGCTCTTCTAGAAATTCTTCCTGTGGGGCGAACATCTTCCTGTGCAACCGCACGTCCAATGTGCAGATCGATCGGACACTCAACACTGAAGATTCGGAGAGAGAAGCCGGTCTTTGAATCTTCGACTACTTAATTATGAGGAACCAGGCCTTTCAATATTTCGCTCTCGTTAACTGTCTTTTTTTCTTTTTTTTTTTACTCTGCTAGTTATTTTCGACGGGGGCGCTTGACATCATGTCGGAATTGGTCTGGGAGGGGTGGTCGACACAGAACGATGTGAGTTATTCAAGCGCCCCGGGTTCTATGAATGGGGTGTATGAATGGGCTCTGTTGCAATGGGCTCTGTTGCAATGGACGTGAAGTATTGTGCTAATCTTGAGCAAGCTGTTGTCTTGCCGTTGCCTTTATTACAATTTTTTCTATCTTTCTCCTTTATTGCTCTCTCTCATTCTCTCATTCTCTTCTTCTTCTTTTTTTTTTTTTTTCATACCTCACCCGCACTAGGCCTCAGAAACAACCACCTTTTGATCCCATCAATCAGAAACTTGATGATTTCTTGTACGTTTGCTCTTCTACCCCCGCCTTTACCTCTACCTCTACACCAATACATCCACCCCTCACCACTCCACACTCGCCTCACCATGGTAATTCACAACCGTAAATTAACTATTTCACTCCCCTTCACCTCTCCTGTTCACACTATATAACCGCCCCAACCAATTCTAAAGCCACTTTCTTCTTTGCATTTTTCCTCCAGCACATGCCTACTTTGGAGACAGGGATCTGCCAAACCCAGTACCGGCACGAGGTGGGTAGTTTGGGTCAGTAGATCCGTCTACTGCCTCACAAGTGCACCAATCGGCCTTATCTGTAGAATCCATGACACTGCTGATGTGTGCGCCACAACCAGTCCAAGACTTGCGCTGACAAATACCGCAAATAGCTGTTTTACACATGGTAGAGAATTTTCAGTGTTGTTGAAAAAGAAAGAAGGAAATATCGAAGAAGGTTACTTAGAAGATTTGTTTTGGTTCTTTTTTTTTTACCTTTCCGTACCTTTTTCTGAAAACGTGGCGGGCGGATCTCCCACTATTTATAGTCCGATCGGGCGCGTGACCTTTCGAAAGGTTCGTCCACTTATCCGCCACCTTGAACGCCCACTCATCTGCCCACTTCTACTTCGCGTGCGAAAACGTCAACCCCATCCAAGAAGAGAAAAAAGCCCGGGACAATTTCAAAGTGGACAATGCTCTGTTGAAATGAGTGGCGAGAAAATTAAGAAAGTGAGAGAAGTGAAATATAGAGACGACGAATAAGAAGAAGCAGAGGCCGCTAGAACAAATAAACGTCAAGCTTAATGGCGTTTCTCTGAACGTTTTTTTTTTTTTTTTTTTTTTTTTTTTTCATGTTCTTACGAATTTCTCTGTTATAGCTTCTCAGGCTGAGCGAGCCCAGCAAAAAACAGACACGTCGCTCCCGTTTTCCCGCGCCGGGCCTTCCCGGGATCGCCCATCCCCGCCCTCAAATCAACAGGCCCTAAAGCTAAGTCGAGAGTATTCCTTTAAAGAGACTGAAGTTAAAGCATTTCCATTTAGTGGACGTTTCACAAGAAGATGCCAGGAATCGGACATTCAGTTATATTTGCAGATTGATTTCTTTGAAAATTTTCCATTAGATTCCTTCTTTCTTTTAAGACCCCAACCCGGTTGGTTCAAATGGGGGGCTACGTCTGAATTCTGTAAACTCTGCTCGACTCGCAACGACTTCAGACGCGTTTTGTTAATACCATAGCACGCATAGATAAGTACAATTTGACCCAGAATACTGTACATTTCGGGAAAGTAAAACTTCCATCACTTGCCCAGAGCCGAAATCTACGAGACGCGTTATCTTTATTCAGCGCTTTATGTACTGTCCCGTTTACAAGGTATTTTTAAGTTATTGAGGAAGCTCCATTTCTGCCCCATAGAAACTTCACCTCAGTAATCAGTCTCCATTTCTCAATACAGTTGGCATTTTTTTTTATTGTTCGTTTGTAAGATTTTCTTTCTCCCAAAACACGGCAGAAGTAGTCTACAGCACCCTGTAAAAGTTTTGGAGCGTCTCCGCATACAAACTATTCAGAGACCTTTTAGATGAAAAAAATCCCTGTTCATGCTTCTCCTTCTTCCATTTAAATGTCCACGTCTCTTTTCGGCCTTTCAACCACTTCTACCCTCACCTACAGTCTGTAACAAAACATAATTATTCTTGTGCATTCCATGTATATCTTACAAATAACCACCGGTTTGTTCTCTGTGAGCCTCGATGACATCGCCGTCCTCCAACTCCATCTCCTTTGGAGTGCTGTCTGGATGAATACGCGTGCCGTCGATCAAGAATCTCACCGAGTCCAATGACCTACCTTGTCTCTTGCAAAAGGCGTCCATTAATCTCTTCATGGGCGTTGTTCTTTTGATCTTGAAAAAAATCTCACCAACGCCGTCGCTGACCTTCAAGTTAATGTGAGTGTCCGAGCCTTCCTCTTTTGTTTCCTGCAGCATTTTATGATTCTATTGAAGATAAACCGAGATAACTATGAACACTGAGGTTGGTTGTTTTTTTGCGTTCTTGCCCTCGTTGCGGGTGAGATCTCGCTGTCTTGTGTGCACTCCCAACCACCCGTAGTCAGGCGCCTCCGGTTGCAAAATACGGGATCCAAAGCTGGTGGTGTAGAGAAATAAAGGAAGGAGGGATTAGATTTGTCTTAAAATTTGAAAGCTGCTACCTGATTTTCAAGTGATGGTTTTTCTTTGCAAAGTATTTTTCCCTTTTTCACACACCATTGGGGTAGTGGAGAAGACGCGCGTCTAGTGTGGAGTCAATACTTCATGATGGTTGATCGAAGAAGACGCGTATGGTTGGAACAAAAGCGTGTCTAGGAATGTATTAATAAATTCATAGAATCCCAGGGTTTGAAAAGACTTGGGAACCACCCTAGAACAAGAATCCACCTCTCTCCGTGTGGTTAAAGCATATCTCGTTTGAGCCTGTATTCGATACGCCGAAACCTGGTTTGGTGTTTCAGACTCACGAAGATGAAACACACTTGAATCACGTCTGCTCCACGCTTGGTCCACAAGACCGAAACTCGCAAGCGACAATATGAAGCCTACACTGCTGCCTCAGTAAAAAAGCATATTGGTTCTTTTCTTGATCTTTCTTTTTGTTGCATAACAAGCGCCTGCCGTTTTAGTCTAATACCTTCCAGAGTTTTTCACCCCACTTCCATTTTGTCCTGGTCTTATTCCTGCTCTATTCCTGTTGGCATATTTTGCAACTTTGACTGCAAAATCCAACGAAATGCGTCAATACTTAAACTTACCCGAGGCTCTTCTGCAAGCATGGCTCGATCAAACGGTGATATTTTTGGTTCTTGCTACGCTCAAAGTCTTCTTTTTCTCCCGGGCACTAACGGCCATGATTGCCGTTTTGAGTGAAACAAGCCTTCCATTGTGTCACCGCTTAGAGGTTCTTGCGCAACAAATGAAAAATGCCCCAGAACAAATGTCAAAAATGACTTCACTGGTGCTACAAATGCTAGTTTCCAACATGCATACGCTTGTTACGAAGATGATTTATTTGCTGGCCATGATAGCGAAAAGTATCATAGGGCTCCTAATAGACTTGTACTTAGGTACGCTCACGTGCTTGATCACGGCTTTGGTAAAAGGCACCTTGGAACTAGTTTCCGACATTTTGAGCAACATCACCGAATTTGTGCAAAACGCCATCAACGCGGTTTTGAAGGAATTCAATGTGGCGCTATCTGGACTCTCGTCGGTGATCAACGGCTTCACGTCTGCTGTGAGCGCAGTTGAATCACTTTTTTCATCCTCGGATAAGTCCAAGTTATCCGGAGGTATCAATAAGGTCAACTTGACGATATCGTCTTTGAAAGACATCTCCATCCCAACCACGTGGATAGCGGAGATTGAGAAGTTAGCCGATGAAGTTCCCGATTTTGAGGATGTGCTTTCCAATGTCACCGCTTTGGTCACCTTTCCCATCAGCCACATTGCTGAAAGGGCTTCAAACTCGTCGTTCAACTTCACCCTCAACGAAACTTTTCTGTTGGCCAATTCCACCGGGTTCCTGGATCTACCTGAGACCGAAGGTGCAATGAAACGAAATGCAATGCTGGACCCGACCCTGAGTGTTTGTGATGATGTGGAAAAGGTCTTCAATGAAGCGATTTCCGTGTCCAAGACCACCGCCGACTACATTATCCTCGGTCTCTGCATCGGTACCATTTTATATGCTGTGGTGATTTGGGTGTTTGCCTATTTCCGCATGCGTAAAAGAACTCGTCTATATGCTGCTGTCGCTGAGCTCACCAGCCCGATTGATGTTGGCAATTCTATCAGTCAATACGAGCACGGGGTCATGGCAATCCTTACCAGACGATGGAAAACCGGAACTCGCTGGTTGTATTCATATGTCAGCACACCAAATCTACGAACGTGTCTCATGTTGGGCATCATGGGGTGGTTGATTGTGTTATTACAGTTCGTCGTGTTGCAACAGGCCTCGAGAATCTTGAAGCGGGTGCTGGACGACGGAGTGGTTTCTGCAGATTCTCAAAGCATGCTAGCCGCCGAGTTCTCCGACTACCTAGACGAAGCTCAAGACTCGCTAGATTCTTCTGTTGGTCAGATCAATACCGTGGTGTTTTCGTCTGTTCAAACCACCACATCCGACATGATAGACAAGATCGACTTGTTCCAAACGTCTGTTAACAACACCATCAACACAGTTTTCGGGTCGTCTTTTCTTGCAAAGCCCCTTCACACCATCATATACTGCACCATAGGGAGAAAGCTAGATTCCATCGAGAAAGGACTACAATGGATAGAAGACAACGCGGAGTTCAGTTCTCCCAAGCTTGACAAGACGCAAATGGAGCGCCTTTTCGTCAATTCGACCGACGGGTCTTCGAAAGTGCTGCAGGGCTTTGCCGACCATGTTTATCCAGCCATCCAGCGCATGATCAAGTCACAAAAAAAGGCCTTGTGGACAGAGTTTTTCATTGCCACGGCCTTGGTGGCCGTTTGGGTGGTCTATCTCTTGATAGGCCTTGCGCTTCTTGCCCGCCGTCGGCCCGAGGCTGTAGCTGCTGAAAACAGGTTGAGTACTCAGGCCATCAGCTGGCCCTCGCAATTACGTGCAGAAGCCCAGGAGGAGTATACGTATCCGTACAACGACCCATATGGCGTGCCGTATGCCCCCAAATACGATGACCAGGACAGCATCATCAGCAAGCCTCCCAGTGCTTACCCGCCGAGGAACGCAAGCCGAAAACAGCTGCTTCTTCAGCAGATTGCCGAAACCGACCAAAGCAGTGCACAGCAGCCTCAAAAGGTGCGTCGGTGAGGGCGGAAATGCGAAGAGGGAAAAAGGAAGGGGTGTCATATTTGCTTCAAAAACTCGTCATATGAGGAGTGACAAGACGCGGTCGCCTCAGTATCCTCGGCATTGCATCGGTTTGATTCATTGTACTCATTGGGTTCATTGTCAGAACCGTCAAAATACTCGGGTTGGTCGTCGCGGCTCAAGTTCTCATCGTAACTCGCAAGTCTCTCCATGGGAGACGATAAAATACCAGAGCAAGCCAGGCCACGCGGCACATACGACAGTTGCCTCTGTTTCGAGACATTTTCCTTCTGTTGCTGCTTGAACTTGGCCTTGAACTCTTCATAGTCTTGCTCCTCGGCGTCGGCATTATCATACTCGTGTATATCTACGTCTCCATCGATCAATGTGCCCAAATGAGTATCATCAACAAGTGTGACACCCAGCATTTCCCGAGGAAAGAACTCCTGCTTGATGATACCGTGCTTGTAGTCTGGGTTATACTTATACGAGTCGCCATAACCCAACTCCTTCATGAGCTTGGTGGGAGCATTTCGCAAATGCATTGGAATGGGCAACTTGGCGATGTCCGGGTTTTCCGAAAGGATGCCCTGAGCCTTGCGCAAGGCCCGATACGATTTCGTGGATTTGGGGGCCCGGGAAAGTTTGACGGCACAGTGTGCTAGTACGATTTCTCCCTCGGGCATGCCCACAAACTGAAGTGCTTCCATTGCCGAAATGGCGAAGGGTAAACACGACGAGTCTCGAAGTCCAATGTCTTCGCTGGCTATGACGATCATTCTGCGCGCTATAAATAACGGGTCCTCGCCGCCTCGGAGCATTTTGGCAAGGTAAAAAACAGCTGCATCTGCATCTGATCCTCGGACAGCTTTGTGAAACGCACTGATGGTGTCATAGTGATTTTCGCCGCTTTTGTCGTACATTTGATGGAAGTTACGCGTGCTAAGGAGCGGCTTCAACTTGTCAAGCGTGACCTGGATCACCCCTACTCGCTCCGAAAGTTCAAACTTCTCCAGCTCAGGCTCTGTTTTCAGAATCACCTTGAAGTGTAACCCGGAAAAGTACGCGTTGATCGACTCGAGAATATTGAGCGCCACACGCGAGTCGCCCGAGCTGATGCTGGCGATATAGTCGATGGCTTCTTTGTTCATTGCAATCAAGTGAAGTTTATGGAGAAGTTTCCGCGTACGGTTGAGCACCAAGAGCCCCCTGTTGAGGATTTTCACAAGCGCTTCTTTCGGAAGTGGCTCCATGACAAACGTGTGCATTCTTGAGAGCAATGCATTGTTTAAAGTGAAGGAGGGGTTCTCAGTAGTAGCGCCTATAACTGTGACTGATCCCTTTTCAATCACCGGAAGAAGCAAGTCCTGCACAGCCTTGTTGAATCGGTGGATTTCGTCCAAAAAGAGAATCGTCTTCTGACCAGTCAACTGCCTTTCGTTTTGGGCGTTCAAAAAAGCCTCTTTGAGCTTTTTAGCATTGCTGTCTGACCCAGAAAGTTCCACAAACTTGTGGTCAGAGGTCAGTGCCACGATCCTCGCGAGGGAGGTTTTCCCAACGCCTGGAACGCCCCATAAGATAAAAGAAGGGATCTGATGTGAGTTCACGAGATTCCGTAAGATTCCGTTCTTTCCAACAAGCTTTTCCTGGCCGTGGAAATCCGCGAAAGACTTGGGTCGTAGCCTTTGGGCAAGGGGGAGATCGGCTTCGCGTCGGAGCTGTAGAATGTCGAAATTCACGTTCTGGAAAGTGTGCGTGCTAGCCGGAGATGACGGAATGTGTATAGTAGAAGATTGACTTAGGTCACTTGATTTGACATCTTTTGTGGCCTGTTTAGGCGCATCATGCTTCGTGTGGCCGTCCTGCTCGCTTTCTTTATCGTGAGACGCTTCCCGCAAGGCCTGCTTTTTCTTGATCTGGTTTTCCAACTCTTCTTGTTTCCGCTTCAAGCGCTTTTCTGCTAGAAGTATACTTGTGAGCGTGGCACTACCCTTTTTCGCCTTATCGCCCGAATTTTTCCCCGAATCCGCTTTGAGTCCAAGCGCTTCAAACACACGCTGAGATTGCGTTTTAGAGTTGTTTTCTTGGGTGGCCACGGAACTAAGCAGTTTGGGTGCACCAGCAGTTTGGCCACCAGCTCGGCCACCAGTTTGGTCACCGGTTCGGTCACCGGTTTGGCTTACTTCGAGCGTGTCTAGGCACGAGTTCACATGACGCTCGAGAAACTTCACCGGATAAACGCGGGAGCAAATTGGACACGGCTCCTCCATATCATGTGATGGGAGATAAAGCTATCTTCTAGCGTAATGGCGGTGTTAGAATCTCAAGGGCTCAAAACATCTCAAGACAGACCCTGCAACCGGTGTGCTGCACGCCACGCGCTTGCACTTACGAGGCCGCGTCGCATCATGAGAAATGAGACGCCTGCATGGCCTTTTTGAAGCTTGGGGCACGCGTCGAGTCGGAGGCAAGGGTCTATGTGCACGCCCAAGCACCAATCAGTATGCCGTTTTGGGCGATGGCCGATGGAAAGTGGGTGCGTTTGCATCACTTTGGTATTCTAATACAACGAGGCTAGCCACGGACGTTTTCATTTTATCGAGGTTTGCAAAAATTCCGGGCCTGAAAGAACTTCAGTAAAAATTATCCAAATCATCGAAAATATTCAAACCATGACTGCAGACGTCATGTGGAAGCTGTTGCCCCTCTCCCCACAAGAGCTAAGCCTAGCACGCGTCCTCAGATGTGGACAGGCTTTCAGATGGAAGAACGTCAACAACGTGTGGAGTTTTTCTACCCGTGACCAAATAGTGTTGCTCAAGCAAGACGATAGTTCTCTTCACTATGCGAGTGTGCCGCGTGGAGACGTCAAGATCGAAACGGCTCATGAATCAGCGAAAACATTCATTCTTGACTACTTCAACCTACATGTCAAGCTTGAAAGGCTATATTCGGCGTGGTCCGACGTGGAGGCAAGATATTTGAAAGGAAAAAAGCAGGCGTCGTTTAGTTTCTTCCCCGGGATCCGGATGCTCCGCCAAGAACCCTGGGAAACAGTGGTGCTGTTCATCTGCTCCAGCAACAACAACGTCAAACGTATCTCCAAAATGTGCGATGCCTTATGCACTGAGTACGGCACGTATATCAACGAGCACGACGGCATGTCGTATTTTTCGTTTCCTGGTCCGGAAAAGCTTGCCGGAGACGAAGTTGAGACTCGGCTCCGTGAGCTTGGTTTTGGCTACCGCGCGAAGTATATCCAGCAAACTGCCAAGATGTTCGTCGATCCAATAGTCCCCGAAATCTCTATGGATTCACTCTACACTCTCCGCACCAAAACCTATCAGGAAGCCCACGACTATTTGCTCCAACTCAAGGGCGTAGGGCCCAAAGTCGCCGATTGTATATGCCTAATGGCCCTTGATAAACACGACGTTGTTCCGGTAGATACCCATGTTTTGCAGATCGCTGTGCGGGACTATCAGTTTAAGGGCCCCAAGACCATGACGCCGAAATCGTACCACCAGGTGCGGGCCCATTTGCAACAATTGTTTGGGGAGTATGCGGGCTGGGCCCAGCTGGTGATGTTTGCTGCCGATCTCTCGGACCTAAATAACGGCGTGAACCAGGTTAATGGCGAAGCGGTCAAGCACGAGATTAAAGTTGAGGCTGGAGTTGGAGCAGAAGTAGCGAAGGGCGAGGTTAAAGGCGAGGTGCATGTGAAAGAGAAAGTTCTAGAGGGCACTCAAGTAAAAAAAGAGGTGAAGGTTGAATCCGAGTCTTCTGTGCAAGGTCCTCGCAAACGGACTGCTGTTAAAAGAGAGGCATTGAAGCGGGTGAAGACTACAGCATAGGATAGAGCAGACGGTTTTGGTGTACGATACTATGTTGTAGATTTCGAGTCCTCTATTGAAATATTCGTCTTCATCTATTTATCTTCATCTATTTATCTTCATCTATTTATCTTCATCTATTTATCTTCATCTATTTATCTTCATCTATTTATCTTCATCTATTTATCTTCATCTATTTATCTTCATCTATTTATCTTCATCTATTTATCTTCATCTATTTATCTTCATCTGTTCATCTATACATTTCTTGTATATCCTTTTGTTGTCTCTTTTTCCCCTTTGTCGTGCTGTCCATTCGAAGTGTTCAACTCCCGGTTTTAATAACATTCCTATGGATGAGAACTTGTGGTAATGTGGCTTGGGATACGAGACAGCTAAAGTCAGTTGGCAATAACTGTGCAAAGAAAAAGAAAAGGAAACAACAAGATTGCTTTTGCCCATCCAGAGAAAGAACCTTAGTTAAGTTCTAGGTCTTCCCTACAATTTGTCTTTCTCCCCTCTCCCCTCCTTTCCTCCCCTTCTTCTACTCTCCTTTTCTCTCATATTATTTGACCTATTTCTCTGTTCATGTATTATGCTCATTATCTGGCTTTTCGCACTCACTCACTTCTTAATCGGAGCAGGCTTTTTCCAATAATACTGCTTGTGCGTCTTTCTACAGGCTCTTAAACCGCCATGGCCCTTCACAGAAGACACCAACTTGTTTCTTTCCGGATCACGGTCCTTCTCTGGCACGTAGTAGTACTCCTCCTCAAGCGGTTTTCCGGCTGCGTCCTTCCCTTTTCTGTAGATAACACCAATACAAGCCACCTTGTGAAGAACCACACGAAGCTGCTCAAGCGTGAGCTTGGCCACTGCCGCCAGAATTGTGTTTAAGAACGACGCAGGCGTTGATGATAACCGTGAAAACGCCAAGTGGTTGATAAGAATATTCTCGATCTCGTCGATGTTGGACACGCCTTCGAGACACTGTTCGTTGATAACAAGCTCACCATTGGCATCGTACTCCTGTACTCTCTTGGTCTTCTTGGCCATCCCTTGCGGCTCTTCGCTTTGCGCTCTTCTCTTCAAGGGGCTTGGTTCGGGAACATTGGTCGATTTGATGGATAAAGGCGCGGCCAGTTTTCTGCTGGAAACAGGCGCTTTTTGCATGCCAACGTTTTCCTTGTCTCCTGAAGAGGCTTTGTGGGGCCTAGAAGGCGTAGGCTCTTCCAATACTGGGTTACGGGGTACTTTTTGGGGAGTATTAGGGACACCATTATGCGCTGTGATCGGAGTAAGAGCCGATTTTGAGGCGTTTTGCGTGTTTTGCACAACATCACTCATACTCTCGTCGTCGGTAACATCTTCATCATAATCGTCCGGGTTTACCAACAACACGTGGCCAGCAATCTGTAAGAGAATGTTGGCGAACTTAGGCATACGTACCGACTCGCCTCGCGACACAAAAAACTCCGTATGGTCCTGATCCAAACGGACAGATTTCGACACATTTTCTGAAGCGAGCGGGGTGTCGGTCTCAAATAGTTCATACATGTGCTCTGATGGTCTTTTGACATGGCAACAACGTGGAATCGTCATGCCAAGTCCGTTGAACCCCAAGCACGTGACCACCATGTGGCTCCCCGGGTACTCGATTTTCACGTGGCACCGACTAATGGCCTTACTAAGCGGCTTTCCCGTGTTGCTGAAGTGAAAATCGCATGTTTGGGAACTGCGACCGATCGTGAGGCTTGTTTGGTTTGTAAGAAGCGGCACCCGCAACACCAGCGCGTGCGGGTTGACGATGTTGAAGTCTCTATTGATGGAAACCGTTTTTGGGAGTCCAGCCGCTTTTCCCAGAAATTCCAAGTGCTCCTCGTGGCCCAGTGACCCTCTTGAAATCCCCAGTGATTGGTCAGCCAAGCCCTCTTTAATAGGGGCAATTCCATTGGATATGCGAGTGATATTTGCGGAGCTTTTGGTCTTTTCCGGGGTTTCTAAGTCCTGCTCGTGTCTTGCTGGCGAAGAAGATCTTCCTACAGTCGACGATGGGTTGGGAGTAGGATACTCCAAACGTCCCCTCGGTAACTCCTTCCCTTTAAAGAAATCGGTGCTGGGTTCCGGTCCATCTAGCACTGGCGAGGACGGAGGAAACTGAAGACTCGACATTTAAGGTGAATGTATCAATTGAGCACAATTGCTGAGTTCCGTGATTCTGGCCAAAAAACTGCAACACAAAAAAAAATTGTGGTTGTTGAATCAGAAAGTGGCTCGGTTTTGGCGTCGCTCGCGTCACAGGATGCTTTCTAACGGAAACGCGCGTCTCGCTCACGTAAACAAACAACGCGTAGGGCCAGATATATTGGGATGTCGCCGCATGCAATACATGTACGATTCGCGACTCTTGCAGTCAAAGAAAGTGAGTGGGAAAGGATGCAATATATTGTAAGATGTATTTTTAAGGATTTTTGAGGATTTTCAATGATTTTTCAATGACTTTTTATGAGTGAAAGGCCCAGGAAAGGGGTGCTTTGCTTGGTGCTGGATGAAGAGACGAGCTTTCAACGGGATTAGGTGGTTGTAGTTCAGAGGATTTGATTAAGGCAAAAGCAGTGTTTAGGATTCTTGATCTCAGTCCTTGACCAAATGACAATGACATCGATGATGCACATTTTCACTAGTATTCGCTAATATCAAAATAACAAATTTGTTTCGTGGTACTATATCGATATTATAGCTAGAGCCAAATATCAATCGCTAGCGAGATAGTCACGAGATAGTCACGAAATAGTCAGAAATAGTGAATCACTAACGCGATTAGTTGGAGGATGAGTCGTGAGAGTGTGTAGTGCAATGAAATACTATCCACTACAAATGGGAATGGCGTACTCTAAAAGTTATTGAGATGCCATGTTGATCTGGGGTTACCCGGTAAAATACAACACAACATGTTGCAAATCTAGGAGAAGGTGGCCTGTGAATCAAGGTTCCAAGACTCCAGCTTTAGTTTTGCTGGACTAACGTCAACTACCCCCTCACCGCTTCAATCTTTGAGGTACAAGTGCCACTTTTATTTGCTGTGATCGCTGATTTCACCCTTTCCCTCAGTTTCTTAGCTCTGAAGCCGTATGCTTGCAGGCAAACGATGAATATGGTCAAACCTAACCAATAGTACGAAGGCTCATTTCACTACAAGAGGCACCTAATATAAGAGGCACCTAATATAAGATGCACTTAATATAACATACAATACAACAAGGTGAGCTGAGCTGAACACTGTGGCTGCACCAAAACTTAAAGAGCACCATCACTGTTTTTTAAATTTTTTTTTTTTTTTTTTCGTGGCCGGTGCTGATTTATGGCAGAAGATCTTCGGCATCTTGCCGGTGTGCGACTCCACTACCGTATCTCAGATATCCAGTCACTTTCAATAACCACAAAATGGTCAAAAGCTTAAAACAATTCGCCAAAAACACCTTATCAAAACCTTCCTGGCTTAAACACCACCAAATACCTCCAGCGACACGTTTTACCTTCACTTCTTCGACACCAAGTCGACTTCGTCTACAGTATAGAACGCACTCTTATCGAGGCATTTTCAAACACGGCCAACTAGATTATATACTCAGTAGCTAGGTTTCTTTTCTTTCCGTTTCTCTAACGTGCAACAAAAAATCAAACAAGAGTGCAGTCTGAAAGCAAATGCCCTGGAAGCAAATGCTCGGCTTCTTTATTTACAGCTTTCACTAGTAGTCGCGAAGCAGAACATTCCGTCAGACGGTGCAGCACATCCTTGGTCTTGGCAGGGCTCTTGCAGCCACTTCACCAGCCGTAAGCCACGTGGTCTTGCACGTGCTTCCCAATCAAACTAAGGTCCAAAGCGGTCTCGGCGGTTGCGCTCTCCTGATTCACAAGAACAGGGGCCACAACGGGAATGATGACTGCTTTGGCGATAGGGGCAGGGTTGGCCCTGGGCTTGGGGGCGTAGGCGGCCTCCGCGGCAAGCGAGCGAAGCGCTTCGGCAGCAATCACATTATCGAACAACGCGTCGGCGTGATCGTTGGTGTAAAAAGCCTCGAGCCCTTGCAAGTCTCCCAACAACGACAAGTCCTCAATGGCCTCGGCACGGCTGGCGGCATCAGGGCCGAATTCCGAGTCTTGGGAAACAACCTCGGCGGGGTCCTCGAAAGTGAGAACATCGTCGGGGCTCTTGGCCAAGAGAGGGCCATTTTCAGCCGATACCGACACTCTGGACTTTGACCCGGTCGGAGTCGAGGCCGAGGTGGCGATCCTGCAGCTACCCAAGATTCTTCTCCAGTAGCTGACTCTGGCAGAACGTTCAAGCGAAGTGCTGTGGCTTCTGAAACTGTTGGAGTCCTCACTGTTAAAGGCGCTCAAGGAGTTGAAATCACCGTCCAATCCAGGGCCGGCCTCGTCTTCACGCTGAGCAGTTTTGTGCCTGTGGCTGACCTTAGAAAAGGCCCCGTGACACTTGCCCCAAGTACGGGTGCACTTGCGCTTGCAACCCTTTAAGAGAAAACGAGCAAAATCCTCTTCCTCTTTCGCCTTCAGAGCTTTTTCAGCGTTTTCCTTGTCGGAAGCCTCGTCGGCGTCTTGGTCGCTTGAGTCAGCAGCATTGGCTTCTCCAGTAGATCCGTGGTGAAGGCACTTCTTGAGATGTGCCACCACACGGCTGCGACTTCTGGTGGAGCTTTGCTTGCCGAATTCATTTCTCGATTTCCTGTTGTTAGCAGTTTCGGCTCCCTTAACTGCTGGGGAAGCAGTTGATATCTTGGTAACCATCTCTATTCAGTTCCAAAATAGCTTTGGTAGGAGAAAGAAGAGTGGACAGGAATAGAAAAAGAGAGAGGAAGAAAAAACCGCCCAAATACAGCTTGGGATGTACTCAGCAGTGGCCTTTTAAATCAATTTTACCGCTTGGCTCTGGGCAGAATCGCCCAGCCTAACAGTATTGTTGCCCATTGCGTTCTCTAGATGCTCTGCGTTTGAAGCATAAGATGAGAACTCGAGATCCTGCGGCCCCGTCGATTTGCTGTTGTTATTTATCTGCAGACGGAGCCTTTTTGGATATTGGGAAGTTTTTGCACTAGTAATAGGGAAGCCAAAGGCGGAACCATATGGAAGTCTGAAAACCGTTTATTTGTGTTCAAACTGTTGTAGAATGAGCTCTGATGATAAGTTCTGCAGTGCACTCTGCTAATGAACAGCCATTTTGCAGCCACTCATTGAGCGCGAAAGCAGGCGAGTGCGGTTAGCCCCGAAGAAAGAAAAAAATATATAAAAAGGGAAGAGCCTCAAGAACTAAGATTGACACTATAGGACAAATGAATGTTGGCGGAAAGTATGAAAAAAAGCAAAAAGTAACGAACGGCTAGACAATAAACCAAATCCTCGAATCTTTTCCCAGAACTACCTGGAGGATGAACCGGCGTCAATAGATTTTCTCTCTTGACGGTCTTCGACGAGCAACCTATGTACACTGCTTGACTGGACTGAAAAGCTTATTCTTCCTCCCATTTTTTCCTGGAAAGGTTATGTCTACGCCGCTAGGGAAGCTGTAACGTAATCTTTTTTTTGAGAAGGTGGAGCAAACTTCGCAAGCAACGCCGGTTTCGGATATCCTTTTTTTTTTTTTCTTTAGATTTTTCTCTGCCCAGCATTGTATTATGGCGGAGTTCGCCCGTGTGGCAAGAGTTATCGTTCTGGCTTGCCAGAACTAGTTGCCGAGATTTTCGACTGGAAGAGCCGCTGCAGAGCTGTTTCAGTTGGCGTTTCTTCCTTCTGAAGTAACTTAGAACGCAGAATACTTGTAATGAAGCGCGAAAGGGACAAAAGCAAAGGGATAGTAAAATTAGGATGAACCCGCTGAATCAAAGTACACAGGAATCCGAGCTATTTGAGAGGAGATTTAGAAATCCAGTCCTTTTTTTTCACTTTTTTTCCTTCATCTGTATTTCTCTAAGAGTTGGTCTTATCGCTGCTATAGATGGAAACAATCAACCTTATGTTTCAGTAACAACCCACCTATAAAGGCACTTACAACACCTTATATTAGGCGCGTCCATCTATATTCTATACACACAATCCACGAATAAAATCCATCACCCATATATACACTCAAATTTTGATTTTGTTTATCATTACACTGTCTCGGCCTTAGGACTACCCTTTGCGAGCACTGGTGTGATGGATAAACCACTGAATCAACAACTATTTTTTCTCTGGACCGTGAATTCGTCTACTGATATATTTGCAGACTTTATCAAAATTGCCGACGTGCTGTAATATCTTTTTGACTGTCCCGCGAGTTAAAAGTTTCGGTATTCCCTGTAGATCAAGGCAAATTATAATGGGCAGGAATCAAGACATTTAAGTCAAAGTGTAAAGTCGGTAAGAAGTTTACTATTGATACAGGTTAAGAGCCCTGATTTGTGCTTGATTTGGGAAGGCCACTGTTTCTTGTTTCTGTCTACTGAAATTGAAGGAAAAGGTTATCCATAGTAGAACTCTTTTGCAGATTACTATTTTATTATTTCTTCAGAAATATCAGAACCCAAAGTGCCGCTGAGGTGAGCTTCCTTTTGGAGGTTTTCTTTTTTATTTTTAAACAAGACAACATCATAATCCAGGGATGTCCCTAAGTTCGTGTCATACCTTCCTCAGCGACAAAAACTGTATCACTGTAGAAAAACACCAGTAATGGGTCGTAACCTGACATAAGGTGGTTGAGCCAGGCATAAACACGGGGATCCCTTCCTATTTCCTTTTCTTTTATTTCTAGAAAAACATTTGTATTGAAGGATGGCGCAGATTCAACTCTGCCGTAATATAATTTAAAATGGCTATGTTAAGAGACCTCTTGCATTCATTCTTTGTAAAATCCCAAATTAGATCTGAGCTGCTCTGATTGTTTGATTCTAAACCAGCGCGGAAGTCCCAACCAAACGCGCAAGTGGTTTAGTGGTAAAATCCAACGTTGCCATCGTTGGGCCCCCGGTTCGATTCCGGGCTTGCGCATTTATTTTTATTCTCTTCTTTTTCGGACTTTTATCAATTCTAACAACTTATACTTTTTGGTACCATACTTGTCAAAATTCTGGAGCCATCATCAATCTCCACTTAACAGCCGTCAGCTCTCGCAGCGATGCGATGTCTTAACTCGCTCATCAATTTAGGGCTTCTGCCCTGAACGCATCACGTGCGCGCGATTTCCTTCCCCATGTGCACAACCAGACAAATTTTTCCCCCACGGTCGCACTGCTTCTTGACTTAGGTTCAGATTTTTTTCACACATCTTCCTATA
This sequence comes from [Candida] golubevii, assembly GCA_030582695.1. Taxonomy (NCBI): domain Eukaryota; kingdom Fungi; phylum Ascomycota; class Pichiomycetes; order Serinales; family Metschnikowiaceae; genus Metschnikowia; species [Candida] golubevii. The sequence continues at coordinate 133,523 of JAJMGV010000011.1, read as the reverse complement.
GTCTTCATCAATAAACAACAGTCAATATGGGTAGTATGTAAAAACCCCTTCATCTTGAGTCAGGCCGTCTGCTTGAACTCCTCAGGATATTTGGTATGGGCGCCATTCCCCTCGTTGAATTTATGGCTTCACAGGATTCATGGGCAATTGAAGACTTCTGGTTGAGCAAGTGACAATGTTATGGATATCCATGTGTCATCCGAAGTAACACAGATTGAAAAAAAGCCTCAATTATTGTATAAGTGGAAGAAATGCTCAAAGTTCTGGGTTATCATGCGTGGCATTGGATTTGTTCGATTTGAACGATTCACGGAGATCTCATTGAAATCTCGAAATTCATGAGTGTCCTTTCTCAAACTAAATGATGATCAAAATGGATATGAGATACCCACTCTTTACGTGTTTGTCTTTATCAGTGATGCCAAACCCGCTCCATGCCATATCCAGCGTCACGAAAAGCATCGTTTACTAACCAAATCTAGAGGGTACTCCATCTATGGGAAAGAGACATAACAAGTCTCACGTTTTGTGTAAGAGATGTGGCCGTCGTTCGTTCCACGCTCAAAAGAAGACTTGTTCCTCTTGCGGCTACCCAGCTGCTAAGATGAGATCTCACAACTGGGCCTTGAAGGCCAAGAGAAGAAGAACCACTGGTACCGGCAGAATGTCTTACTTGAAGCACGTGTCGAGAAGATTCAACAACGGTTTCCAGACCTCCATTAAGACTGAGTCTGCCTAAGTGGTTTTCTAGTTTACCTTCATCTCACGACGACATCATCCTTAGTGTACTTAATACATCATACATTTGCAGACTTGGACTGACTATTTGTAGGTGCCGTTCGGAAGTGGCCGAAAAGCACGAGCAAGATAAAAGATTTTTGAAGTTGCTCTTCGTAGTTCGTTTTCCGGCATTAGTCAATTCTAGTGAAATGAAGTCATGAACGGATATTGGAACTTCAGCCCGTGGAATAAGTGCTTGAGGCTCAAATGTACTCTCAGATATAGCCTCAGTTGTTTCAAACGTTACCGTGTAATATCCACGTCTATACTTTTGGGAGAGTCTGGAGTGACTACTTCACTCGATTATCCGCACCACTGTAGCAATTATGTGATACATTAGCTCGTTACTTAATACTATGTCCGCCTTTATATTCATGTCTGGGTTTCCTTATGCATGTTGTAGTATAAGTTATCCGCCTCGTCATGATTCACACACACGCTTAAGATCTCCCTCGCAATCTCGATAGTATCCAGCTCGTAAGGAAACTCCAAGCCATTAGCAAAGTCGCCCTCGATGCCAGCCAAATCAGCATACTTGTTAGCACTCGGGCCATGAAGATCAAAATGCGCCATTTCCCGGCTGCGCATCTCACAGCTTTTGTTGAAAACGCCCATGTCAACGATACCTTTGGTCCGCACTAGGCACAAAAGCTCGTGTGCCTCGAACGATAGCGAGTCTGAAGCGAATGCAATCTTCATGAGCACAACGAAAATCTCGTACAATGTTTCGGGGTAAATCAACGTGTTGATGTTTTTCTGCTCTTCAATGATGTAAAACAAAATTCTCACAAACACCCCTATAATTGTAATTCTCATATGCACTAGTTCATAGCGTGGCTGGTGTACTAGATGATTCTGCTCGTAGCCAATGATCCTCACGATCGACTTGATATTCTCCTTCAGATTGACGAGATCCATTCGGTCAGAAACAACAATGGCTTCGAGAAGCAGCACAATTCGCACGCGTAGAGTGAGCAAATGGCAATCGTGTTGAAACGTTTGTTGAAACTTATCCTTTGGGCTTAACGTTTTGCACGCTATGGGATACGGCGTGGTCACTAGAGTCTTGTTGAAAAACCGCTCAGGCTCCTGGGGCACGGCTTGGGTCATGTTTTCAAAATCCGAATTGTTGCCCAAGACCCGGTTTAACCCGTAAAACATGAAGTCCTCTTTGATGCCAATGTCGATGATAAAAACCTTGAGAAGAGACTTGACCACCAGTCGGTTCAACTTATCGTCGAAAGTGCAAAAGCGGTTCTCGCTTATTGAGGCAGACAAGATTTCCACGAGATTCGACACCAAGTTGATCTGAACCGACGAGATAAATCTTTCTGTATTTTCGGGCAACACCCGTTGCATAAGCCCAATATCAAAGGTGCCGTCATCCCACATTCGGCGACAAAACTGTGCACCAAACTGGGTCGAAATAATGGCCACCGACTCAAGCACATCCATGGAAACAGCAAGTATGAAGTTCTCGATGAGCCTTTGTTGGTACGTGACAAGATTATGGCCTGCGAAGGTTTCGTCCTCCTCGTCATTTAGATGAAGCACGAACACAAACTTTTGCAGGATTTGGCAGAATCTCTCGATAAGCATCTTTGCCAAGGCCTCGGAAACAGCTGAAGTTTTGAAATTAACTGACGCGTGAATAAGCGAGACCAAAAACGGAATCGACACGAGCACTCCTGGGTGGCCCTTTTCGTGTAGCCGTAGAAGCTCGTTTATTAGCGATAGCATCACCTCACACACTCGCAGCACAAGATTATCTAGCCTGAAATGCTTCAGCTTCAAAATCAAATCCCACAAACAAGACAGCATCGGGGTGTTGGCCGGGATGGTCAAGCCATGGTCGGTTTTTAGCGTCGTGTCTAAACCTATCTTGGCCAAGACTTCCATCGAAGTCCGCTCGCTGCCGTTGATGGTATAATTCCACATATACTGGCAGAGCTGTGCCCAGTCGTCCTGCAACTGGATCCGAGACAAGGGGGCTGGAATCGCCTGTTTAGAAGCAGGGTCTGTTGATGATCCATGACCTGGCCCATTGTTAGCCGGTAGCGCCACCCCTCCTTCCCGATTTGCCACAGCTACGTGAGAGTTACCGTCGACCCTTCTCCGCTTGACCGAAGAGAGCGACCGGATCTCGTTGCCCAAGAACTTCTTCTCGTCCTCGAGCTTATCCACAGTTTGCTTTAGGAGAGTCACGTGTTCGGACGCCGCTGCTTTTGCTGCCTCGGTCTCTTTACTAAGCCTGGCTATTTCCTCTGATTTTTGGTTCTGCAATGCCTGGAGTTGTGCCCGAAGAATAGAAATCTCTCCCTGTGCACTATATAGCTGCTGTTGAAGGTGATTGGGTGGATCTGAACTGGGAGAATTGGCTGGATTGGCTGAATTTGCTGAATTTGCAAAACTGGCCGCAACTGCTCCAGCCGGGCGATGCTGCTGTGGCTGAGGCGGCCGCTGTGTAGCTTCTACTAGCTGTAAAAGCAATTCATCGTCGTCGTCATCAAAAAATGAATCGGACATTCTGCAAGGTTTATGGCGTAATTGCAGATAAGAAGAAGACGAGCGACGCGCTTGCACTAAGGCTCACTATGTCTAGTGATTAATATGAACGCCTTTTTGAGAGCATCACCAACACAAACAGCAGCAAATGAACCGTGAAAGAATTTTGTGGGATTTCGGTAAAGCACGCAAAAGCCAGAAGAGCCAGCTTTTGATGAAATAATCTCGGATTTACCGGGCCCTATTGGTCCAGCCAGAAGTAGATTGAATTGGACCCGACCCCGGAACTGGCGGTGCGTGCCTCAGTTGTGAGAGAGCAGGCATTCCGAGGGCGTGCTGCACGTGACGTGCCATAGTTAAGCGCGTGTTTCCGAGGGCATCTCCGAGAGAAGACGCACAGAATTTTCAGTGGTGAGAAGAGTGAAAAATCCAGAGAAGGGCTGATTGATCCGAAACGACACCAACATAATTCAGTGTCCTTTCATCTTGGAATATACTTGATAGTTCGAAAAGCTCCTTTTTCTTTTCGTTTTTTTTTTCGCAACCATCACAAATATTCACAATGGCAGATACGCTGAAAAATACCAACCAAGGGCCTGAGGCCAAATCTGACACTAAGCCAGCCCAATCTAGTGTTGCTGCACCTCCTCCTGCTTCGTTTGTGCCTTCCAGGCCACAGGTATTAACTTCTAAGGACAAGAACACCAAGCGCTTGGTGGTTGTTCTTTCACAGGCGTGCTTGGAAACACACAAAATCAGCACCGGAGCAGCAGGCGGAGATAAATACGCATTATTAAACTGCGATGACCATCAAGGTTTATTGCGCAAAATGGGCAGGGACATTGCCGAAGCCAGACCCGACATCACGCACCAGTGTCTTTTGACGCTTTTGGACTCGCCCATCAACAAAGCGGGGAAGTTACAGGTGTTCATCCATACCGCTAGAGGCGTGTTGATTGAGGTGAACCCTAGCGTGAGAATTCCAAGAACATTCAAGAGATTTTCCGGGTTGATGGTGCAGCTATTGCACAAGCTCTCGATCCGCTCGGTCAACTCCGAGGAGAAATTGTTGAAGGTGATTAAAAACCCCATCACAGACCATCTTCCCACCAAGTGCAGGAAGGTAACCTTGTCTTTTGACGCCAAGATCCGCAGGGTGCAAGACTACGTGGCCACGCTAGATGACGACGAGAGTATATGTGTTTTTGTGGGGGCCATGGCGAGGGGACAGGACACTTTTGCAGATGAGTATGTGGACGAGAAAATCGGTCTTTCCGACTATCCATTATCTGCATCGGTGGCATGCTCTAAGTTCTGTCATGGGTGTGAAGACGTGTGGGGAATTATGTAAGTGAGGGAGAGAGAGGAGGAAATAGACGGGGGCCAAGAGAGTGCAGAAATGACCCTGAAGAATGAGAGGTAGTGTTATATTGAGTGCTTCAAGAGGTGAATTAGATGCGCCGTTTCGCGAGTCATGATAGTGTTGTAGTATTGGATGACAGGACTTTCCTCACCCGAGTAAATATTAAAGGGAAATCCAGAGTCTTCCCGATGTCTCTTATTTATTCCTGGTGGTGTTTCAATCTTTCTGGTGATGTTTCAATTCTTCTGGTGGATTTTTAGTGACTTGATCGCCTTTTCGAGACATTTTACGCCCTTCTGATTCACCCCCAATTGTCTTACAATCACAAAAGCATTTCTAGAGTCTACCTTGTTCAGTTCATCGTCACAATATACCTCCATCGTTGTGATGTCTAATATTCACAGCATCAAGTGAACGGTGGATTCGCAGCCGCGACATGCTAATTGAACTCAGCCCATGCCTCGTCGACTGCGAAATTCAATCGTTATCACAAGCTGAGAGCTCTCTCATTTAAAAAGTTGATTTTAGACTAAAACAACCGCCACACATGGGATCGTCTGAAGCACAGATGTCCGTGGAAGGCAATAGTGCAGCACCAGAAAATGCTGCAAATTCGGGGCCAGTTTCCGAGGATCTCCAAAATCTGTCCGGCCCTAACCCAGGCCCTGTAGGCACAGATGATGCCAAACAAATAAATGGGAAATCTGAAGAGGTGCAAAAAAAGTACGTGTCAGGCGACGATCTTTACCGTCGCTCTTCTCAATACCAGACGTGGTCTTTTAGTTCCCAGGAATTGCATGAGCAAAAACAGGCGGCCAATAGCAAAGGCCGCGAGGCTGCGTTAAAACTATTTGAAGACGTAAGAGCTACAATGCTGGCGGATAAACCCGATGTTTTTGCGGCCCACGGTGACCAGTTGACACTGGACATTCTAGAGCTCATTTCTTTTGACGAGGAGCAGAAATACTTGCATTTTTTTGGGCAACAGGTGGTGCAGATCTGTGCCCATTTCAAGATGCCGACCCAGGTGAAGGCAACGGCCATAGCCTTTTTCCGGAGGTTCTATCTTGTCAACCTGGTGATGGAATATAGACCTCGTAACATTCTCTACACTGCGGTTTTCTTGGCGGCCAAACTGGAAAACTACTTCATATCCATCGAAACCTTTTGTTCGAGGCTACCGAAAACAAAGCCGGAGGACATCCTAGGGCTTGAGTTCATCATGTTGCTGGCGCTCAAATTCACGCTTTTAGTGCACCATGCGTTCCGCCCGCTATATGGGTTTTTTCTCGACTTCCAGCTGCTTCTTCTACACCCGGCCCCAGTCATGTATGACGTTAATGTGGACACCATTGGTCAATTATATGATAAAGCTAAGGTGTGGCTCAATGACCATGCTTTACTAAGCGACGCGCCGTTTTTGTTCACTCCGCCGCAAATAGCCTTGGCTGCTCTCTACGACTCGGATAAACGGATCACCGACCGGTACTTACGGCTCAAGTTTGGTGATCTGAGCTCAGAGACCAAAGAAGGCAGTGAAGCGCCGCCGCATTTTGAGCTCCTTTTGAAGACCATCAAGAGATGCGTGAAAGTGGCGCGGAAAGAGACGGTGACTTCTCGAGAGGAAAGCACAAAGATCGACGAGAAGTGTTTCTTTGCTCTTAATCCGCTGAAGTTGCTCAAGCGACGGATTAAGGCGCTCGGCGAGGCTCAGGGTTAACCCTGTAACAGTGGTCATCTAGTGTCTTGTTTCAAATTAGAGTACATTATACGTACGCATATCAACGGCATCAGTAGGTCTCCAGTAGGTCTCCAGTAGGTCTCCAGTAGGTCTCCAGTAGGTCTCCAATAACGTTTGTCTCTCTGGGGCCTCATGCATCCATCACCCCCTCTTTCTCCAAAACACGCTGGATCTCCTGGAACAAGAGCTTCGAGGTCGCGGCCGAGCCCTTTGTATGGCTGCAGATCACCTCCGATTTCTGGTTCATTTCCCTCTGGGCAATCTGAATCCTGAACCGGCAGCTCTTGAAATTAAACGTGTTCTTCTTGGAGATCGACCCAAGAATGTTGTTCCCGTGGTTGTCTCTTCTCAAGTCCTTCAAGCCAAAAGTGGTCCACGAGGTCAAAAGCGCAAACAATGCCGTCATCATTTCTTGCTTTGGTAGGATCGTTTTGTAGGTGTGAACCTCAATTCGACTTGGTTCCGAAGAGCTGAACAAGCGCAGGAAAAGCCCCCCTTTTTGCTCACTCACCGAAGTGCTCCTGGACTCGGCTGGCGACGGCAACTGTCTATTTTCATCGTCCAACAGTTTCTTCGTGCCCCACGAAAGCTTTCTGAAAATCGACCGATTTCTCTTACCTGAGCTTTCTTCTGACTTGGCCTTCAGATTCAGAGAGTCGGTGGTAGCTGTTCTGCCTTTCGCTGGTGCGGGCGGTTGAGCCTTCCGTCCTTCCTCGAGATTGCCGTAGTTTTTGTTTTTTGGCTTGGAAGCTTGCGCTTGTGTGTTCGGCTGTAGGTTTGGAATAAGCATGGTTGAAGGACTGGGCTGCGTTGCTCTCACACGTCTGTCGCTTCTTTCGCTTGTTTCGCTTCTTTCCTTTTCCCTCGAGGCGATAGGTTTGCTTTCGGGTAACTTGATGCTTTCAAAAACTTCGTCGGCATTCGCCCTTTGCTTGGTATCGTCTTCGGTAAAAGTATAGTCGGCTTCCTCGGCAATATTGTTTCCCTGGCGCTTGTTGTTTTGCGTGTCTTTAACACTCTTCATGCTGATGACCGACCTTCTTCGGTCCGGCTTGGAAGGCTGAGCTCCGGTGTAATAAGACGTCCTCTTACTGGCCAAATGCTCGTCAAAATCAATCACCGACGCAGAGTCGACCGGCTCGTCCTCGTCGTATATGTCATGCAAAGAAGTTCCTGCGCGGTCTAAACGATCGGCAAAACTGGTCCTTAACCCAGGCATTTTCTTGGTGAGCTGTTCCTCCTCGTTTAGCTCGTCCTCCTCTAGATCCTCATTATGGGTATCCAAGAAACTGTTCAAGTCCTGGTACGACTCTTTGGTCGACTTGAGACTCAATAACGACAATCTCTTGTTGGAGTTTGTGAAGTTGCGCGACTTTCTCGTCACCTTTGGAATATTGACCGACCCAATGAGGGTCTTTTTCTCCTCGGTATTGCTTGGGCCGATTTTCGAGGACCGCTTCATGGCTGCCGCGTCTATGTTACCCTTAAGAGCACCATTAAGGTTAAGCTGCGAGTTCAAAAGCCGGGATTTTCGGATTTCAGACAAGTACTCCTCACTCAAGTTGGCGTCTTCCGGCTTGGGCTCGGGAAGCTCGAAAGCACTTCCGCCTTTCTCGGTACGTATCGATTGGCCGTCGTCCTCTTCCTCCTCGTGGCCGAAAGAGATCATCGACTCTCTGTGATTTTTCTTTCTCTGCTTCTCCATCTCCTTATATTCCGCCTGCAATGCATCTTGCGCACGAGTCAATTCCTTGTTCTCGTGGGCGATCCACAATGGGTCCAACCGGGACACCGGTCTGCGTGTCAAGATCGGGGTGACTCTTCTTTGGGGAATGGGCTGGGTGACAGATCTCTTTTTGATGGCCTCGAAGTCTGCTGTGGTGAAGTCTGATTCGTCCTCGTTGGCCCCCTCAGAAAGTGCTCTTAACGCCTGGTTCACCTTGGCTTGTCTTTGTGCACTTCTCTTTCCTGGAAGCACGTCGCCGCTGTCTGACTTGTTGCCCTGTTCTTCCTGGCGGTCCTCGGTCACTGTGATGTGTAATTTCTTGGATGACGAGAACAACGACCGTCTCAGTTGTCTCTTTTGCTGTTTAGCCAACTCCTTGCGCGCCTTCAACTCGGCCTCGTGCTTTTTTCTTTCTAGTTCCATCAATCTCTCGTATTCCCTGGCCTTTTTCTCTTCTTCGTCAATCAACTTCTCGTCGTCCTCATCGTACGCTTCTTGGTTGAAGATCTTGTCACAAAGCGTTCCAAACGTGGCCGAGGTTCTCTTTGTTTGCTTGTCCATGTACTCCCAATCCGTGTCGCCGGCAAGTTTTGCGTACGTGGAAAGAAGTTTGACGGTGATGGAGTTTCTCTTCATCCCCGTGGTCAAAGATTGCCTGACGGACTTGCGCCTGCTCATACGGGAGTTGGAGCGTTTCATCATCGAGTTTCGTTTGCCTCCAGTTACCGGGGCACCGCCTTGTGGTTTGGAATTCAAAGAAGGTGCGGGTCCGAGCATATCCCTCCTCTCGTGTTTTTCGTCAGGCGTGACTCTCGTGGCAGGGGTATCTTCCTCGATATAAATAGAGTCCTTTGAGGGAACGGTCGGCGGCATCGACATGTAAGAATTGCTCTGGGGCGCCGCTCCCATGATGTCGTTGTAAATGTCTCTCGGAAGAGGGCCGCCTTGGGGCTGGAAACTCTGGCGTTTTTTGGGAGATCTGCTTGGGGAACTGTTGTAGTCACGGGTATCTCTCAGAGGCGACTTGAATGGCGAGTTGTTGACACTGGAAGTGGTCGAGTTGCGCCCCACATTCGAGTTGCGGGCACCGTACCGACGCTGGAACGAAACGGGTCTATTCCTCGATGAAGACGCGCTCATTTGGTTAAGTTTGTTGCGTCTTGGTGTGGCCGAGGCCCGGTTGGAAAGCCCCGAGGAGGACCGAGGAATGTTTTTGCGTGGAGAGCCCGAAACTGTGGGGTTGAGTGTGGAGTCGTCTTGAGTGTGCCTGTAGCGAAGAAGCAATGCATAAAACGTCTTCTCCGGGTTGGGGCCCTCCTTCAAAAGCGCGTCTATTATGTCTTCCTCGGACCGTTGGTTCCACAAGATCGACAAGTTCTCCAAGATTTGCCGGTCGATATTTTTGACGGACCCCAAGGATTTGTATGCGGTTTTCGGGTGAGGCAACGACTTGACGCTGATGAGATCCTCGTTGGGGCAGGGGTACTTGGCAAGAAGCTTGTGGTTCAACACCTCAGACGTGCTGAGTCTTTCCATGGGGTCCACGGTGAGCATTCTCCAGATCAAGTCCTGCGCCTCCGGACTGATCTCTTCTGGCATGTCAAAGTTACCCGCCTGGACCTTCAAAAGAAGATTTCGGATGTTCTCGTCGTCAAAGGGGAGGCGTCCGGTCAACAAGGCAAAAAGAATGACACCACACGACCAGACGTCGGACGCGGCTCCGTGATATTTCAAGCCCGAGACAATTTCAGGGGCGGCATAGTGCGGAGAACCGCACGAAGTCTCAAGCAATTTGCCGTTGCTCTCCAATGCCGCCATGCCAAAGTCGGCAAGCTTTACATTAAGGCTGCCGTCAAGAAGCAAGTTTTCCGGTTTCAAGTCTCGATGACATATGCCCAAGGCGTGGCAATATGCTGTGCCGAGGATGATTTGACGGAAGTATTTCACCGCCTCCTGTTCGTGCAAGGGGCCTCTTTCCACCAAAAGATCAAAAAGCTCGCCGCCTTCGACGTACTCCAACACCAAGTAGAGTGCTTTGGAGGTTTCCCATACGTCGTATAATCGCAATACATTAGGATGGGTCAAAAGCTTCATGATGATGATTTCCCGCTCAATCCCGTACGGAAGACCGCCTTTCCGGTCCTGCGGCTGCTCGTATTCCTCGTTTAAGTCCAGTTTGGACACAACTTTAACGGCCGCTTTCTGGCCAGTTGTTTGATGCACTCCTAATAAAACCCGTCCGGTGGCCCCCCGGCCCAAGGTTTTGCCTAGCTTCCAGGGCCCGATTTTCTGCGGATGGCTGTGTGCATTCGACATTGCCGACGACATCAGTGCTTGTCTCGAAAGCATGTTTGGTGGTGAAAAATGTTCGGTTGCACTTTTTTGCGCTTTCTCGAAGTTTTTTTTTTTTTTTCTCTTTTTTCCTCTTTCTTTTTTTCCGTCTACTTGCTCCGGGTTTCTTGCGTCCGCTACTTGAAGAAAGTATTCAGAAGGAATCTATGATTATGCTTGGCCGTTGCCTAAATGCGATGGATAACTGTGGGTGGAAGGAATCACGTCCAGTGAAGAAAAGTCTCGAAGTGGAAGAAAGAAGGATTAAGTTGCAGAGAAAAGCACTTGTTCGACGTGTTGATACTGCCGGTGTACAAGGTCTAATCGAGGGCACAGCCGGCAGGTAAGCAGCACTCTTCGGGAAATTTCAACTTCTTTTCACGATGCGCGACGCGTGTGCGGCAGGCACGCGGCACCTGATTTACACGCTTTGGGAACCGGTGCTGTAATTGGAAAAAGGGCGTCCGGCCAATGGGACGCCACAATCTCATAAACCCTGAAGCAAGACTGAGCACCATGTTTCAGCCCGCGCCGTGTCGTGATCAGTTGGGAATGTAGAGAATTTGATGTAAAAAAAAAAAAATTGAATGTGGATATGGGATCCCCTAGTGGGCACTAGAATCTGGATTTTTAGTATTAGTTGATGTTTTTGGCTTGGTTGTGGTGGCCTTGCTGGTGGAATTGTACAATTTGTTGGAAGCGGGACGTCGCTCGCTTACAAGATGTGGTTGTGAACCTGCAGTAGAAAAGCCCAAGGGACTGTCAGAAAACGAGGGAGAAAATAAGACGAAGTGGGTGAAGAGAAAACGAATAATAGTTTAGTGAGAGAAAGGCAGAAACAGTGGTCTGACAAACTTATGAAATGAACAGAAAAGAAATTCGGCAAGTAAACGATTTATTGGCCAGCTCTTGGAGCTGCTTCTCTGTCGTGAGGTCATGTACGGCGACAGACGTGTTTCGCGGGCTTAGATTTAAGCGAAACACACTAAAAAGATGACCGCCGGCTGCCTGTAACACGGCGACGGTGGGGCTAGAAATTGGGCCAAACACGAAACTTATAAATCTTGATGGCGTCGCTAAAATAGCGATTGCCGCTTCTAACTTAAAAGTGGTTAGCTTCCGAATAGCAAGTGTCCTGGTAGTTGTCAAGTCCGGCGCATGCACCGCACCACACACGTGAAAAAAAAAAAAAGGCTGATGTTGAGAGCGCTCAGCGCGGCAGTAACGCCTTGTTTCGAGACTTTCGTCATGACTAGCCCTGACAAGTGTCAATGAAGGTGCAAGAAAGAGCATGTAGAAAGAAGACAAAAGATAAAAAAGGTTTAAAAAATGATACAAAAATGATACAAAAAATGATACAGAAGAAAAAAAAAAAAAACAGTGGAGAAGAATAAAAGAACCGATGGAATTCTGAGATTGCAGTGGTTGAACTTTCTTGAATTCTTGATGGATTCACGTGAGTCCAGTCTCCGGCCTTGGCTCTAGCGCCTTGCGTGCCAAGGTTTCACACCAGAATCTCTTGTGGTTGCTGTGTGAATGCCACCAATTCACAGTCGCTCGCACACTCAAAGACTCACCTTCCCATCCCATGGGCTCGTATTAACTCAAGGAAGTTCAGAACCAAAAATAAAAATCCTCTTTTTCCAATATCCGATTCATCTTTTTCTTAAATCTTTTTCTTAAAAGCCCTTTTCTCTTATAGTAATGTCTCCAAAACTGCTCCTTCTCCCTTTCTTCCCTGCTTTCTGATTTCACTGTGTGCGCAGTGTGAGACTGTGAGTTTCCTCGACCGTAATGGCGCGCCCTGGGCTTCCGGCTATAGAAAGAATAACGGGCCGCACCTCACGCAGCGATCCGAACAATGTGGGGGCATTGAAAGCTTTGTAAATTGATGGGCAAAGCACCAATGTAGCAAAAGAAGAGGTGCGTGCCTGAAACTATGGAAGATCTTGTTATTATTCGAGACGGAGATTTCATTTTTTTTCTTTCGCTTTTGGTTCTTTTTCCCTCTTTAGTGGGATCCCCCCCACACCGGTCCCCTCGGCCTCTGGCCCCATAATAGTGGAGCATGGAAACCCAACCGCGTGCGCTTTTGCTCGGGCCACATCGAAATAAGTGTTCTCACCAGGAAAGTCATGCAGTCTTGAAGCCTAAATATGAGAAAGGGAACCATCCATTTTTAAGCTTCACAGAACCAACCCCCAGGTATAAGACCCAGGTATAAGACCCAGGTATAAAACCCAGGCATAGACGGGGAATAGATCCACATCTGCATTTTTGCTTCGCCTTCTATTTTCTCCAAAAACACATATTTATTTCATGCCGGAGTGGGTATCGACATTCCCTGGCTACAGCCAGCTAATGCGCAAGCTCAAACAAACGATTGGTGCCATTTGCAAAACAGGGCCCATGCCCAAGCACATCGGGGTGATCATGGACGGCAACCGCAGATATGCGAAAACTCACAAGATCGAAATGAAAGAGGGCCACAGTCTAGGCTTTGATAGCATGGCCTCCGTATTGGAACTTTTGTATGAGTCCGGAGTCGCGTGTGCAACCGTGTATGCATTTTCCATCGAAAACTTCAAAAGACTGCGCTACGAGGTGGAGTGGCTAATGGATTTGGCCAAATCCAAGCTTCTTCAAATGAGCCAGCATGGCGAGCTATGCGACCAGTACGGCATTCGAATCAAGATTTTGGGAAACGTGTCGCTTTTGCCCGAAGACGTGCAGAAAATCCTCCGCGAAACCCAGGAGATGACTGCTCACAACTCGAGGGCCATATTGAATGTATGTTTTCCCTATACTTCGAGAGATGAAATTGCCCATTCTGTCAGGAGCGTGGTACAGGAATCTATAGAGAAGCCTGAATTGATTATTGATGAGAGCATAATGGAACAACATCTATATACCGCTGAGGCGCCTCCTTTGGATCTTCTTATTCGGACAAGTGGCACAAACAGACTCTCTGATTTCCTCTTATGGCAGTGTGTGCCTTCGACGTGCGCCATTGTTTTTAGCGACCGTCTTTGGCCGGAGTTTCTGCCTTGGGACATGACCAGGATCCTTCTTTCGTGGAGTTTTAACACGTATTGGTACGGACATGGCAATGGCCAAACTATGTCTCGGATAGTTGTTCGTAACTCTGAAAACGCCTCTGCGGGTAACGAAACCTCTATTTCAACAGACTCAGATACCTCCACAGCCTACGAACGTTTCACTGCTGAGCTGCACCTTGAAAAGAGAGAGCCGCACAAGATCGAGGCAAATTAAGCTATATCAAGCTTACGAGGAGGAGGTTGCATTTCATAGAAGCTAGGTAAGGGCAGGGTAGAAACGAAGAAATATGTTGGTGTGACGAAGACATTATAGATAGCATTTACAAGAGATAGCATTTACAAGAGGAAGAGCTGGAAAGTGGTCAGACCAACCCGGCCAAAAATGGCAATTTCTCTGAAGAATCAAACACTCGTAATTACATGAACTTTATGGGCCCGGGAAGGTTTGGATGGATGAACGAATTTTGATCGTGATTCGGGTGTGGTGGTCGTGTGCCGCACAAGATGGTATCAGATACGAGCCGTGAGAACGACCAAAGCGACCAAAGCTTACATGAGCGCGCAGGTCGTTGAGTCATAGACCTAAGAAATTATCCGCTTCAACGAGCGTTTTTCTTTCCTTCTTTTACAATACACCATGGATTTAGTTAATCATCTTCCGGACCGTCTTCTATTTGCCGTTCCTAAAAGTACGTATCTCAAAAAAATCCCCTAAAGCCAAACAGTCGTGTTTATTCTGGAGTACTAACATATCCCAGAGGGACGCTTATATGAGAAATGCTGCAACTTATTAGCAGGTGCAGATATCCAATTTAGGAGATCCAACCGACTCGACATTGCCCTTTCGACAAATTTGCCCGTCGCCTTGATTTTCTTGCCTGCAGCAGATATTCCCACTTTTGTTGGTGAGGGAAAATGTGACCTAGGCATTACTGGTTTGGACCAGGTCATGGAAGCCAATATGTTTGACTCTATCTCTGACTTGATGGACTTGCAATTTGGCAAGTGCAAGTTGCAGGTGCAAGTGCCTGCGGATGGCGATATCGAGAAGCCCGAGCAGTTGATTGGAAAGAAAATTGTGTCCTCTTTCACGAGGTTGTCGGAAAGTTTCTTTAAAGAACTAGAGGTAACGGGTGGTTTGGCCGAAGGGAGCACGAAAATCAAGTATGTGGGTGGCTCAGTGGAGGCGTCGTGTGCACTTGGAGTAGGCGATGCTATTGTTGATTTAGTGGAGTCGGGAGAGACCATGAAAGCGGCTGGATTGAAGGCTATCTCCACAGTATTGGAAACGTCGGCACATCTCATCTCATCCAAGCACCCTCGCTTCCCGGAGTTGGTTGACACCATCCACCAAAGATTCGAGGGCATCATGGCCGCTCAAAAGTACGTCTTGTGTAACTACAACGCCCCCAGATCGATTGTTCCCGAGGTGTTGAAGATTACTCCTGGTAGAAGATCCGCTACGATTTCGGCCTTGGAGAAGCAAGTGCACGATCCTGAGGAATGGGTGGCGGTGTCCTCGATGGTCGAAAAGAAGAGAATTGGAGACGTGATGGACGAGTTGAAAAAGGCAGGTGCCTCGGACATCTTGGTGTTCGAAATCAGCAATTGCAGAGTATAAGGACACCAACTACATCATGGATGTGGATGTATATGTATGGATAATCTTGCTCTACCCCTGTTATAGAATTTACCTTAGAGTGTGATTATTTTTTATCATCAGGCTACTTTGTTGGCACACTTTACGGCTAGCCTTAGATGGTACGATATTAATAGCAGGTGGGGATCTGACATGCATCTGGGCCTCATGCACCCCCGCTTTCGGCTTCATGCCGAAGATGCCGGTGCGGTGACGCAGAAATTAGGCTTCTGCTTCAGTCATATAAATACTTCTTTGTTTCATTTGTTTCTTGTCTGTAATTTCAGTGTCACATCGGCTGATTGTATTTTTGTCGGCATCACCTCAAACTTGCCTTAGAGCTACAGCTCAGATCCGTCTTCCTCTGCAAACCAAGCCTTTAGATGAGTATGACTACGTACTCGGAGGAAGCTTTTAACTCTTCTCACTACAACTCTGCAAGGCCCACATACCCTAGCCAATTCTATCAGACTTTGGTGGACTTCCACAAACAACATGAGGGCAATGTTACCACTTTGGCCATGGACGTGGGAACGGGGCCTGGGTTCGTAGCCTTTGAGTTGGCCAAGCACTTTGATCACGTGATCGGCACCGACCTTTCCCCAACTATGATCCAACAGTGTAACGCCAGTCGTGAGCAATTGCCGATCAAAGACAAGTTATCATTTTTCGCAGCGCCCGCTGAAGAGTCCCCTAAAGCTGTGGAGCCTGAATCTGTGGATGTGATCACTTCTGCAGAAGCAGCGCATTGGTTTGACCACCCTAGGTATTTCGCTGAATGTGCCCGTGTATTAAAACGAGGCGGTACTTTGGCTTTCTGGTTTTATTTGGATCCTGTCTTTGTTGACAATCCTTCTGCCACCGAGATACACCGCAAATACTCGTGGGACTCGTCAGTCAAGACCGCAGGAACCGATTATGAACAGTATTTTGGTCCATTTTTTGAGCAGCCGGGCCACGATTTATATGGCGATGCCATGTCAGAGGTAAGTCCGCCTTCTGACTTGTTTACAGACGTGACCAGAAACTACTACCACCCCTATGAACACGGCAGTGATCACACCACCCTATTTATCGAGAAAAAGCTTACCCTACAGACATATCGCGATTTGGCTCGTAGCTGGAGTGGGTATCACAACTGGAAAAAGCAATACCCCGATAAACCAGATGCTGCGGATCAATTAGTGACCGAGGTACAGCAGGCCTTGGGAATTGATGAGAGCACGCCGATCAATATCATTTTCCCCACAGTTTACACTTTTGCGCGTAAGAAGTGAGGGAAGACAAGCGAGGCGAAACATTTGATTTTTTAACACATTAACAATGCATGCTGCCATATTTTCCTTCAAGTGATATTGGTCATGATTGTGGCATCTCTGTATTCCGGCCTGCAATTGGTCTTAGCAGAAGATTTAAAATATACTTTGGACTCCTCTAAATGATCTAGTTCTCACCGTTTCCTGACGAATCCTGAGGCATGGTAAAGTTACGCACTTACTGGGTGCAACTGCGAGGGCTCGTCGCACCTACACTTGATACGTAGGATATGTTCATGCGGAAGTTCGAGGAAATATGAAAAGAAATATGAAAAAAAAAAAAGAAAGTTTTCCTTTTTTCGTCTTCTGGGCTTTTTCTTTGTTGGTTATTTTTTTCTTTGTAGTGTCACTAACCAAGGACAAAATTCTCGACGCCTGGATGGACAACCTTAAATTCATAACCACTCGCACTTAGGCCTTTGCACCCGTACACCAGAGGAGTAAGCGAGGCAGCCTTGATGTCGCCACATTCGCCGAACGATTTGCCTTTTAATACTGATAATCACCCCTAAAAGATGTCGAGAGAAGACCCTTTGAAGGCTGAAAAAGACTTTTCTGCGACTTTGGACGAGCAAATCCCCATCATTGAAAAGATCCCTGACTACAAAAATGCCATTGATCGATACTTGGTGTTGGAAAAGCAAATCAGACAATCGTCCGATTTGGCTCTGAGTAAACGGGTTCTTGCGAAAATAGTGGACACGCTTGTGGAGAACAACGACTGGAACTTCTTGAATGAGATTATCACTGTTTTGTCTAAAAAGCATGGCCAGTTGAAGACTTCAATTCAGGTAATGATTCAGCATGTAATCAGTCACTTGGATAAACTAGACAACAATGATGAAAAACAGTTACAGCTAAAGATCAACATCATTGATACGATTAGAACAATCACTGACAACAAGATATTTGTTGAGGTTGAACGTGCAGAGGTGTCTCGCATTTTGTCCGGGATTTATCTCAATCAAAAGAATGATTTGGACACTGCCACGGAAATTCTATGTGAGTTGCAAGTCGAGACCTACTCCTTGATGCCTTTTGAGACAAAAATCGACTATATATTACAGCAGATGGAATTGACATTGCGCAAGAAAGATTACGCCCAAGCCAAAATCCTCAGCAGAAAGATCCTTTTGAAAACATTGAAGAATTTCGAGAGGGCGGATGAACTTAAAGCCACATACCTTCAGTACTTGTTGCAAATCAACAAGTTTGAGAATGATTATATCACTACTGTGAAGAACAGCTTGCTTTTGGTTGAGATTCCTCTTGTGAAGGAATCGGAAGGGTATCATGATTTGTTGGTTTCAATTGTCTACTACATCATTTTATCACCATTCGATAACTTCCAATCTGACTTGATTCACAAAATCAAGAGAAACCCTCTTATTACAAAAAACGTCAATGCCAAGATCCTTCACTTGCTCGAGATATTTACCAATAGTGAACTTATTCAGTTGGAAAAGCTAGACGAGGAATACAGGTCAGAGTTTTTCAACAAGTCCGACGTGTTCGCAAACAACTCGAAGAATTACGAGAGCTTACAGAATCGTGTCATAGAACACAACTTGCGCATAATCAACAGATTTTATCTGTTTATCCAATTGAAACGGTTGGCGGTTTTGTTGAATGTCGGTGAAAGAGAGGCAGAAACCTACGTCAGTGACATGGTAAATAAGGGAATGATCTCAGCCAAAATCAATAGACCACAGGGCGTGATCAAATTTGACAAAATACAACATGGGACTGCTGCCGGTGCGGCTCAAATAACAAGCAACAGCGAGAATATAAATCAATTGTTGAACAGTTGGATTTATGATGTCGACAACTTGTTGGAGGAAGTCGATAGTATCGGGCATCTCATTAACAAGGAGGAGATGATGCATGGGATTAAGCAGAAGTCATAAACAAGTGCCCCTTCACTGTGCTCTTTTTTATAAATGGCAAAGTTGGAGTTACTGCATTGTCTATATGTTCATAAATCCTCTAAATGAAACATATAAAATTTCGTTAAGTTTTTTTTTATTCGCTTTATCAAGTATCGTCAATCACAGGTTGTATAGACACACCACGTTCCCGGACATGTGCAGAGTTGATTATATCTGAGTTGTGGGAGACCGGTCCATAATAAACATACTTGTTCGGAAAAAAAATCATAGGAAATTGTTTAGTAATTGTGGCAGTCATATTCATATTTTTGCAATCAAAAGTTTATCAACTGTGCGCGTGTCTGAGAACATAGAGTGTCCGCACAATCTGTCATTTGATGTTAAAGCAGCATTGAACCTTCTAAAGATTGCTTACCATGAGTAATCTGCTGAGAACAAGCTTGTTATTTTTCTTTTTTCCTCCCCACCCACAAACGGTAGTGGCCCTCTGTAACTTGTACAGTTAAGTATAGTCCCAATGGTGACAAGCATTTATATTTGAGCGAGCAGCTCAGGAAACTACGGTATTGAAGCTTTTGCTTTAAGTATCTCATATTACGTTCTATATGAGTTTGAGAGAGGCCCAGGACTTTAGAACAAGAGGGCAAAAAAGAAGGAAGCGACGGCACTCAATGTAGAGACGGTCAACATTTCGCCAGAGTTCTGTCTCAGAGATGAAGACGAGCCAGAGGTTGGTCTAGATGTACCTGAGCTGGTTCTTGTTCTCGTGCTTTGCAGAGCAGACGCAGAGTCATCGACATTGTTTCCAGCATCAACACACGCCCATTGAGTGTTGGCGTCAAATCCGTTTCCGACGGGTTCAACCACACCATTGATGTACTTCAAAGCACCCTTTGGTGTGTCAGGAAGATCGTTAGATGCCTCCCATTTGTCAGATTTAGAAGGACAGGAACTATGAGACAAGCTGCTTTGGTACTTACCGTCTCCTGAAGGGTTGGCCACGGAGGAAAATTGATTCTTCAAGTTATTGAAGTCGTCTAATTTCTCAACACTCTTTTGGTCGGACGAGATCTTGACCAACCCGTATTTGTTGTCCTCTTGGGAGTATTCGTAGACGAGACCACCGGAGAACACATGAGTCATTTTGTCTGAGTAGATTTCCTTGATCTCAGTGAACTTTCTTGGAGTTACCTTGTTACAACCGAACTCGGAAAAAAATACTGGGATGGAATAGTCTTTGAAAGCCTCGACCTTCTTGTCGTAGCCGGATTGAGTGAACGATGAATCACCACACCAAGAGTAGTCATTGAAACCGTACCAGTCAGCACGAGCCATCTCGTCGTCTCCACAGTTGAAGTAATCAGCAGATTGAAGACGGTTCTCTTCCACATCAGCAGCAGAGTATCCAACAGGCACAAGACGCAACCCGTTCTTTCTTTGGAATTTCTTAATGTCACGAATAACGGCCTTCACGTAAACTGCAGCAGGGGTTGTTTTGAGGTCGTTGATGACCTCGTTAGCTGCGAAGATTCCAATCAAGTTGTCGTAAGCAGACATCAATTTGACAGTAGCAAACACCTCGTTCAAGTACATCGTGTTGTAAGAGCAGTTGGCACCCTTGTCTCTGGCAATAGAGGCTTGGGGAATGTTAACATCCAAAATCAAGCCAATACCAGCATCGCTCAACAATTTCATTCCCTCTTTGTGGTCAGCAGTGTTGTCGATCGAGTAAACTCTGATAGTGTTGATACCCAATTCCTTGAACAAAGGAATGTCACGCTTCAAGTTGTCCACATTAGCAATGGGGTCAATAAGCGAGGAGGATCCTCCTGGCTGGTAGTCGAGTCCTCTGATGTAGAATCTTTCGTTGGTTCCATTTACAAACAAGGCATTTCCCTTAGGTGCGATCGGACGGAAGTCCGCAAGTGTAGGAACAAGCAAAAGAACGAAAGCAATAAGCCTCATTATGGCTTGGGGTGGCGCGAGGCTGGACATGGTAACTGCAAAAGAAAGCGCGAGCAACAGTTAGGAAATGAAAGTCGGAAAAGCGAAAGCGAGGAAAGAAACGATTTGAATCCCCGGTAGTGCTTCGGCACCGGGCTGAAACCGCTTTTATATGAAACGCGAACGACAGACGACGCAAACTTGGAAATTTTTCTGGGCACAAACAATACAATACCCTCTGAGGTCGCAGACTGCACCTGCCAAATTTTCGTGTCCGAAAATAGAACAAGTAATTTAACGTGATATGGGGCATGATCTCGACGAAGTGGCCAAGAAGTATCTGACATATTTGATGCTTACTCCCGTAGTTTAGTATAAGCAAGCCTAGTTTTCTCTACTCCCGCCTCCAACCAGGTATAAGCCAGTTCTAAGCCAGGTCAAAGAGACAAATGAGCAAATGTATTTTTGCAGATCTCAACCACCTGCATGCACTAAGTGTTTGCGTGCACGCAACGCGGCATGTTGCCAAGATGTTGTATAGTTCTAGACATGACACTTTTGACGCGGCCCTCGCCCCTTCGGCAAAAATCGGCATATTAAAGGTTTCCCGGGATAATATCTGATCAATTATTAGCCATGGACTTGGCCCACCATTTTGTGCAAGTTTTCATGGTGTATATTTTGTGCATGTGTTGCTCTTACCATAAATGGACATGTGGAGCGCACTTGCTCGCGTATGGGCTCAAGTTTTGTTCGACGCAACAAGTAAACAGGCAACCGCACTCGGTTACACGAGACTGGATCTTCAGAAGGGGTATGCGACACAATCCCACACATGTATTCATAAAATAAGCAGGCAACGATCTAGAAAAATACCCAAAATTCTCGGATTAAGTTGGAATGAATATCCTTTGGAGATAATCGTCTTGGGTCCTGCTTTTGGGCTGACTTCATGCTTCTTCTTCTTCTTCTTCTTCTTATTCTTCTTATTCTTATTCTTTTAAATTCGTCACGTGATCAAACCACTTGGTCACAATCCCCATTTCTTTTTTAAAAAAAAAATCGCGGATTCATCAATGTGTTCGCGAGACGAATTTCTGGAACAACGCGGGCCTTCAAAGCAGGTACAATTAAAGTGCGTTGTGGCAGTGCTCGGCATATCTAATGTTTACTTTTCTTTTTGAAAATTAATTTTAAATCACTTTAGTGGGCTCACGTGCCGCTTGTGCTGCAGTTTCTTTTTCAATGTTCGACTTGTTGGAATTTGATCTGCTGTTACGTTACGTATCTACGATACAGCGTTAAACCCGCCGCAACCACCGACTCTATATGTACAGTGCTCGTGCGTTCGTCGACGGCAAGAATTGTAATTAAGGCTACCCTTGCCTTCAGGCGTTTTTTGCTGGTTTTTTTTTTTTCTTCTTCTCTCACTTTATTGCCTTCCTACACTATGACTTGCCCGTTGTTTTGTTTCTGCGCATAATTCCATAGTTCACTCGCCATGCCCGCGTCCCGCTTGCGCGCCTAATTGCTACCCCGTGATTGAAAGTGGTCTCACTGAAACTTTTGCCAAGCGCCTCAGTAGGATCAATGTCTTTGTATGAAAGACGTAGCAGTGTATTACTTGCAGCACGGCGGTTTCACTCCTCTTTTTAAGTGGATGATTGGAGAACTAATGTATTCAGCTTTAGTCGGGTAATACCCGATATTTGTGTAACTTGCTCTTTACAATCTTCATTGTCATTCTCTCTGTCTCACCACGAGAAGTCCAATCTTTCTGCAGTGTCGCTTTTTCCCACAACATTCTAAAACTATCAGAGATTAACCCTCAGTTTGAAAAAGTAAATTACGTCTGGCAAAAATCCAATTTTGCTTCTGATGTGCTCTAAAAGCTTCAATAGAGCACCTAAACTTAGCCAATCACACCCTCTACCTTTAGATCTGGCTTGAAAAAGTGATTGACTATCTACTTTGTTTTATTGCTGATGCAAGTCCCAACTTCAAAGAACCGGTTGTCGTCTATGGCGTGCGCATGCGCGTAGCTTGATTCACATAGAACAGTACCCTTCAATTTATCTACCATTAATATATCCCATTTTCAGCCCGATTAATGGAAAAAACATTCCTGAATCCAAAAAGACATTCTATTAAGGCGATGGTATACACCTTTTAAATCACTTTCGATTGCCGCTCGAGGGCAATCTAAGAAACAGTCATTTGGCGTCCATTTACACTAGGTGTTGCGCAGTGGTCGGAGGCACAGGTGTTTTACCTGTCATGAACCGAACACCAATGCCTGACAACGAACAGATCGTTAATATTTCACAGTATGGCTTCGCAAATACACTTTCTCGATATAAAGGGCAAACCTTTGCTCTCCCGAGACTACAAAGGGGATATCCCTTCTGGTGCCATAGAAAACTTTCCCCTCATTCTTATGGAGTTGGAGAGCACAGACGACGATTCCCTCTATAGGCCATACTACAACAAAAATGGGATTAACTACGTTTACATCAACCACAACAACTTGTATATTTGTGCTTTGACCCGGAAAAATGAGAATATAATGACGATTGTCATTTTCTTGTCGAAAATCATCGAAGTACTCACACAATACTTTAAAAGCTTGGAGGAGGAGTCCATCCGGGACAATTTCGTCATCACTTATGAGCTCTTAGACGAAATGATGGACTTTGGCGTACCTCAAACAACCGACACCAAGATCTTAAAGGAGTACATTACCCAAGATTATTACAAATTAATAAAAACCACGCCCTCCAGACTTATACAACCGCCCAACGCAGTGACGAATGCTGTGAGCTGGAGAAAAGACGGTATCGTGTACAAGAAGAATGAGGCTTTCTTGGATGTTGTTGAATCAATCAATATGCTCATCAATGCGAAAGGGCAGGTTCTCAACAGCGAGATCTTGGGAGAGGTGAAAATGAAGTCGAAATTAAGCGGTATGCCCGATCTTCGGTTGGGTTTGAACGATAAAGGCATATTCTCAACGAATTTGGATGACGACACCGCGTCAGAGTCTGCCCCAGGCTCGAAAAAAATCGAGATGGAGGATATTAAATTTCACCAATGCGTAAGACTATCCAAATTCGAAAACGAGAGAATCATCACATTTATTCCTCCCGATGGGGAATTCACCGTCATGTCCTATCGATTGCTGTCAGCACAATTCTTGATGAAGCCTCTCATTCTAGTGAATTGCAAGAGCGTGGTTCACAAGCACTCGCGGATCGAAATCACATGTTCCGTGAAGGCCCAGATAAAAAAGAAATCTACGGCCAACAATGTCGAGGTTATAATTCCCCTTCCTGAAGATGCTGACACGCCCAAATTTATTCCCGAGTATGGAACCATCAAGTGGATTCCTGAAGAGTCTTGTTTGGTGTGGAAATTGAAAACGTTTCCGGGAGGAAAGCAATTTCATATGAAGGCCGAGTTAGGGTTGCCGGCAGTCATTGACGAGGATAACCTCATCCCGAAGAAACCAATCAAGGTAAAGTTTTCCATCCCATATTTCACCACCTCAGGAATTCAAGTGCGGTACTTGCGCATCAACGAGCCTAAGCTTCATTATCAGTCATACCCTTGGGTGAGATACATCACCCAATCTGGCGAAGATTACACCGTGAGAACCAGGTAGTCTGAGTTGCATTTCACCCGGAAGTGTACGTTTGATGAACTGAGTACAAGCGCATCAATATCAAAGGGTCATTGTGACAAGGTGGTGAAGAAACATTTCACATAAATGTGTTACTACCCTTCACAAATGTATAAACGCTCTTCATTTATGTGTTATCGCTCTCCACCGAGAGTATCTTTCAATAGGTTTAACACGAACGCCTTCTGGTGAGATGAGTCCGAGCTTTCCTCGAGCAAACAAAAGAAAGGCACGCCGAGCTGCCCCAAAACCTGTTCACATTCAGCACTATAGTCACTCTGTGTTTTATGTAGATTCGTGTAGAACTCCAGCAACTCCGATTCCTTGTCCGATTCAAGTTTGGCTTGCGAAGCCTCGTTCATAGAGTCAAATTTCTTGAGACCCCCATACGATGGCCGCTTGGTTTCATACTTTTTCATCAATAACTCCTGCTTTTTTGCTGATGCTTCCTGGAAGTTTGTGTGCTTTTGAATCAAGTCTCTGATCTGCCGCACTTTGCCATGATCTTTTAGTAGTCGCTTCCGAATGTAATGCTCGGCTTCGTCTTCATCATTTATTAAACGGGGATCAGACACCTCCCCCGATTCATTGAGAAGCTCATGTATCTTTCTTGTATAATGATCTCTTTTCTTGATGAGCTCCAATAAGTTTCTGTCCTGCTTTTTTTCAATGAGAGACCTCGTGATCTTGTCCACATTTTTGACCGTGAGCCTTCGGAGCAGCTTGCTTTTAGAGGTGAGCTGATAATTATCTATAGTATGAGTGACAGCAGAACTCACCTGTTTTGCGTGCATGTCGGTCATCTGATCATTGAAAAAGATTGGCACTTGTAGTTCAGCTCTATCGCGTCTGGATATGTGGGGCGCGACGAGAGCAATTTCGAAGCATCTCCACAAAATTACACACAACGAAGTCATATGGGGATTAAATTACCCATATCAGATTTGTGGAAAAATAATTTCCATCCCTATTCAGAATTGTCTTAATCTTTGTCATTATTCTCTACACTGCTGAAAAATTTCAGGATTATTAGTAGCCATATGGCACCATATTGTTGACATGTATACACCGTGGGACCTTCCATACACCGGCACTAAATATATCCAACTGAGAGCTTACATCTTAGCGTGAAGCCTCATCTGTTTAAGAATAAAACTAGCTTCTCTCTCTCCACTTAAGTACGCCCCGTGGGCACATCCATTGGCACTCCCTCCGATTGTTTCTGCACCCGCAAACCTTACACGGTTGGAAATACCTTCCGCCATGATATCACAAACTTCGCCTTCCTTTCGGGTATGTAAGCGTCCCGCGGAGTATGAACCCCGAGAGTAGGGATCATTGTTCCATTCTGTTCGCAATACATTGAAAGGCTTTTTGACGCGGCCTGTTGCGATGTGCTTCACGACAGGCTCGAAAAGTTCCCATATTCGATTTGTAGTCATCTCCTCAATTTGACGGGAGAAAGGGCTTTGTGTCAAGAAAATTAAAGAGGGTATATCACTCATTGCAGAGTAATTAATAATCATCGTTGGATTCTGCCATGGTCTGGCGTCACCACCGGAACCTAGCTCTGATGCTAGTACATAAAAGCGGTGTACATCGGTGGGCCAGAAGCACGTATCAAATTCAAAGACTATTTTCCCCAAAGATCCATATTCAAGATCTGGTAAAAAACTTCGAATACGCTCAGGCAAAGGAGGCGTCCAGTCTATAAATTGCTCATCATTGGTATCACTAATCCTAAAAACACTCAAAGGTGCAGTTACCACGACATAATCGGCCACGAACACCGACCCATCTTTGGTAGAGATAGTCACACAATCATCTTCTGCATAATCAATGGAAATTACCTGTGTGTTCAATTTGATATTCTTATCCTGGTATGAATTAGGCAACTCATCCAATTCGTTCTTGAAAATAGTAGTGTAGCCGTTTTTCACGAAGGCGTTTCGTCCGACATGATCCGCACCCCAGAAAAAGGCATGTTTAGCTGAAAGATCTTCCCAGGATAATCCATTCCATAATTCCAGCCACATTCGAACGACTTGCTGGGCGTATTTTAGCTGCTCTGGCGTGAGCTCCATTCGATTCTTCTGTAGGTAAATTTCGCATAACTCTCTTACAGATCTGTCTCTTCTTTGAGGGTTTTCTTCAAAATAGAGTGATGCGAAAGTCTCGATATCTCCCGTGATTGTCTCAAAATGCCACGTTGGAATATTTTTGCAGTCTTCTGAGAGATAGATGCATTTCCCGTCGTCATAGAAATAATTTACATTCCCTAATGTCTTTGCCTTCTCAAAAAGCGGATTCTTCAAACAATCGTGGAACCACAGTGCCCCAAAATCATAACATATTTCTGGGTTCAAAGTTGCTTTATGCGATTTAAGCCGACCACCCAAGCGATCTCTGGATTCCAAAATCAACGTGTTAGTCTCCCCTGCATTATAAAGATCAACGGCGACCTTAACCCCTGACATGCCTGCTCCAATTATGATAACTGAGTATTTGTTCATGGTTAAGCTTTAAGAAATGAACCAAAACAAATGTAACTTCTGCTTGTTTTGGAGGTGGAAGAAAATATACATCCTTCGCAGACCTTTGAATATTCGTGCTCGCAATTCCGAAGGACGCACTCCCAATGGGGCAATTCAAAGCGGTATCAGGACACCCCCGGATTGCAAGAATCGCTGCATTCGCAGATTTTGCAGCTAAGCAAACCAACAAAATAAAGTCATGCTAAGATTTGGCTCAAAGCAACTGTCTCCGAAATAATACCGATATACTCCTGAAAGCAAGTAGAGAGAACCCACCAGCATTTAAAAGTTTCCTTGGACAATTCCCTGTCCCTTTTTCTGAAATCATGAAATCTGACATTCTGCATTTCGTTGGTGATGTTAAGTAAAATGTAAGAGATTATAGGAATGGGTAGCTGCACTATCAAAGGCTCCTCAACGCATGTACTGTGAAATGACTGCGCCAGGGCCCTAAAGATTTTGTATGGGACATCAGGGGTAGAATGCTCAAAACCATTCTTCTCAAGGGAGGGTGATTTCGACTCTAAGATGCCTCTGACTTTCAAAGCAGCTTTTATAAAAGCTTTAGAAATATTCAGTATTTTTGAGATACATTCGGTGAATCCAGGAGGTGAGCCTATGTTATCAAGCTTGAATTCGTACGCGTTCGCTGACACGATGATACCCCTGACTAAGATATCTTCCATGACGCTTCTGTCACCCAAAGTTTCTGCATTGGACATAAGCCCCAAGTCACGAACTATAAGCTTTGTTGCGCCTTCAGCATGGGCCTTTTTGATAGTAGACAGCGTTATCTGACTGATATGGATCATTTTGTTCAAATTTCTTGTGAAAGCAGCTAGTCCAAATATAGACGAAAAATCATGCAAGCCGCGAAGTAGAATAACAAACTCACTCAAAGATGAACGAAGCTGCGTTTTCGAAATGTTGTCCATTTCTTGGTCAGATGCGAGGACTGCCGGGAACACTAAGAGGAAAATGACGAGGTATAAATGTAAATACATTTCGTTTGACAGTCCTTCTTTTAATATACTGATAGCCCGAAGGACTGTTTTCAGAAGAGATTCATGGCCGTCCGTAAATAGCAGTCCTGTCCTTGAGTTCAAAGCGAGGGGTTCGAGATCCACATTTCTGCGTTTCAATATCTCAATTGAAGCATCCATTCTAAGCTTTGCCCAATTTGATGGCCGAGGGATTGTATTGTGCTCCGCATGCCAGTCGCGCGGTGAACAGTCTATTGTTGGAAACATCAGATTTAAATCGATAAAGCTATGCAAGGGCCTTCCAGAAAAAAGTGTGGATGGCAGTGAAGCTCGCCTCAATGCTTTTGTTTGTTGTGGGTTCATTCGGAGCTTAGACTCATCGGTGAACTGTGTTTGCTTGTATTGAAGTTCGCTCTTTCCTTTCGTAGGTTGAAAATGAGCGAGTAACAGGGGAATCTCGAGCTTGACTAGATCGAGAATTTCTTGACTAATGATCGATCTATTCCAAGCCAAGTCGAGAAAGTGGTACTTTGAATGTCCCCTCTTCCCTAGTCTTTTTGATAGTACATTGGGATACACCAATTTTGTGAGTTTTCCCAACCGGGAGTGCCCCAATACAAGCTTTCGTTGAGGGAATGAAGAGCTCGTGACCGTAGGGTACTCTTGCATTAGACGTTGGCAGATTATGAAGTATGCCTTATAAACAGAAAGACGTGGAAGGGTGTTTCGTGAAAGAGAATTTCTTAGCAGAAAGTTATTTGGGGTCTCTTCAAGAATATCACATACAATTTTGATGGCCAAAAAGTGTCGACAGAGCTCGTCAAAGTTTATTAAGGAGAACAGTGAGCCTTGAACAAGACCTAACTTGACGGCCTGGGTGGCTTCGTTGGGATATCGAAAAATGTTGAGGATGAACATGAGGAATTCGACGTCTTCCAGAATGTTTGCGTTCTTTTTGGATATACCGGACGTATGGCTCAGACTACTAATGTTCGAATTATGGAGCAATTCCAAGAATTGGCCCAAAGAGATTTCCCCAGTGCATTCGTTCAACACCCCTACTAGGAGGCCACCAAAATTATTAGGTTTGACCCTGTTTAACAAAGGCATAACTTTTTCAATTTTTTTCTTGGTATTTTCCAGTATCTCATGCGCCTTCCCGTTCGAAGGCCAGGGTTTCGACGGTGGCTTGTCAGTTGAAGACGGGTCCGCATTTGAAGCAGGATTTATACAACTCTCGTTGCTTGAAATGTTTGAGGTTTGGCTCAGAATCATCGACCCAGTCGATGACGATAAAGACATTCGTGGTATTCTCTGAGAGGCCCCGAAATGCAGAACGGGTATACCTACTTTGGAATCACAATAACCAGTATGATTAGCCCGAACATGGCCTTCGTTTTCAAGTGACTCCACGTGGAAAGCACCACGGTCATTAGAGACTTGTTGAGGCTGCATTCCCTGAGATAAAGAATATCCAGTCATCTCTTCATTGATCAAGAATTCAGAACTGGTCGCCGGTATGGATTGGCCCTCGCCTGGCTCGGCCGACTTTCCTCTTTTACGTGTCTCGGATCCATGTTGCATCATTTCCATAGCGCAAAACGAAGAAAAGCCAAATGTACTTGTGCCTCTGGCTTAGCTGTTATTGTTCCAAATATAAATTCTCTTTTCCTTCTCTTTTGTCGGCAGATTGTATATTGACCTTTGTGCTTAGAGATAACCCGTGATTTAACACCAAGAGACTAGCTTTAGGGCCCGTGAATGATATGAACCTTCTTTGAACTTGTATGTTTTAGGCTAAATGTCTTGAACCACCCCGAAGCTGTGATGATGGCTTCGAGGTTTTGCTTTGCCGAAATCCACACAGGGAATGAAACATGACGGCCTGTATCAGGGCTGCAAACGCCGGCTGTGAGTGATGTACAGCAAAGCTTGCTTAGGGAAAGGCTATAAGGATGAACATTCAGTGGATTACTTTGAATAAGCATCACCAATAAAAGACGACTCAAATATTAAAGATATATCTATCTGTTGATGAAACAGAGACCGTTTAAACCCATCTAGGGCTATCATATTTATCAAATATTTATGTTCAAGGTGGTGCAGGTAAACGAGTCTGTGAACGTTACGTAATTAGTGTTGCAGCAAGAACCGACGATGACTTAGAATTTCAACAGCCTCGGTGTCGCGCACCGTGCTCATGCAATAGAACCGAGTAGAAATTAACAATCCTCACAGTCGAACGTTTCGGGGTATCTCGTTGCTTCCTGCTCAAATTTATTTCCACAGTGTGCTCCAAATGTTCCAGTGACCACTACAAAATACTCACATAAATTTCTATGTCTCAAGGGTTATAAATTATAAAGTAGTCAATGGCAGAGCGCACTTGTAACAATCACCAGAGCCCTGCTCATTCGTCATCCTCAAACTTGGGGGCCAAGTAGAATCTCAAGTAGCCACCAGCATCTAATTTGTACTCGAACAATGCAGGCGTCTTATCAGCCAACTTGATTGTGATGGAGGGCGCCAAAGCTGTGGCCCGGATGATGTCACTCAAATATTTTAAGCCGAACCCCAAATCCACAGCATTCTCCAAATTTACCGAGACAGACTCCTCGGGGTGTTCCATGTCAGTGTATGGCTTCAACACAACAGAGCCATCGCCCGACTCACCTTCAGCACTGAACTTCACCGAGTCCTTAGTGACGGTGATCTTAAGTGTTTCACTGAGGTTTTTCAAGTCTCTGACGATCTTGGAGAACTCCGAGCTGGGCATGTTGATAACCGAGTCATATTCCATGTCGTCGATTCTCAAGAAGTCCGAGTCAATATCCATTAACTTCAACGAGTATTCAGAAACTCTTTCTCTCTTGTTGTCTTCGAAAATCGTGACAACTTTATCAGGCGAATCTTCCGCCAACAACGTCAAGTAGTCGTCATTGTTACCACATTTGATGATCTTCGAGAATGGTTCCAAATCAATACCCAAGGTGATGTCACGGTCACATCTGTACTCGGAGAAAGCAGACAGACCCACCAAAAGAGACACCAACAACACTCTTGAATCGTCCACAGCCTGAACTGTGATTCCATGCTCGGTACAGTTGAAGTTACAAAGCTTCACGCAGTCCTTGATGGATTCCACGATTTTTTTAAGAAGACTGGCTTCGTCAAATTTACCTTCAAGCATTTTGTGTTAGTTTAGTTTATTCAGAAATTGATGAAATGAAAAAAAAAAGGATGCAGAAGAGGGACGCGATCCAACAAGAAGTACGCGTTCCGGAAGCCGAGCGCGTCCACTCTTCGCGTTGGACCACACCTTACACGTGACATGCAACTCGTCCAAAATTCCCCGCATACCGTCTCATCCGTCCAGAATTCAAGACGGGAGACTGGCGAATAGATGTGTGTGTGTGTGTGTTTTTTACAATCTTTCTCTTCTTAACATTTAAAGTGTATGACATATTTCTCGCCTCTAAAAGAAGGGCAACGGAAACGTGTTTATTTGTACTATTTGGTATCAGCAGTTGCGCTGCTGTAGGAAAACTGAGGCAGCCATAACTTCACGCGGTCTACAGAAGTGGCCCTAGAACGTATAGTATAAACGTTGTTGCTTAAATGAACACATCCTTATTAAAGGCCAAAAGATGTGGACACGATCTTGGCCCATGATCAAGTAACCGTACCAGATATAATAAGCAAGAATAGTAATAAAAAAAAAGGAACCGGAACGAAATGACTGCAATTTTTCCCTCTTATCACTACCTCTTATCAATACCAGTTGATAATGTATGAGTGATATCTGACTAGGCTTTTTTCTCCCCCATTTCCTTTCCCCACCTCAACAAGTCTTTCTTATACCTGTCAGCCTTCACCAATCCGTTACGAATTGTCGTGAGGTTTTTAATGTATTCATGCTGGCGCTGTATGCTCACTTGTAAGTAGTTGATGAGCTCTTGCTGAACCGCGCCAAATTCATCCTCTTTATCTTCAGGCTCTTCTAGTTGTTTTGCTTGGGCACGCTCGTATATCGTTAACGATTTGGGGAGGGCAAAGAACGGATCCGTCACCTCCGTTGAGGGGATTTCGGGCTGTACCGCGGCACGAGTGATTCTCTTGTTTTCAAACTCCTTATTCTCTTCCACGTCTGGAGCTGCTTTCTCTTCGACTTCTTTCAGTGTGGCTTGTGCGTCATTTTTGTTGGGTTCTCCCTTGTTTTGTTCGTAATTTGATTCCACAACTTGAGTATCATCTAGGCCATGGTCGTATACTGGAAGCTCCATATTCTCCTCAAGCTGGTAGAACCAGTCTTCGCCATCCAACACCTGCAAGAGCTTGTTATATTGATTGAGCGTGTTTTGCTCAACCTCGATGACCTCGATTATCTCGGCTGCCAACGTTGAAAGGTTTCCCAGTTTATAAGTCTTGGAAATAGCAGGATGCGTCGAGAGCTCGGATGGATGTGCTAGCGGTGCCAAGATTTCACTGAGCCGCAACTTCTTCAACGGATTGTCTTCAATCCTGTCGTCGTCACTATCGTCCGAATCCTCATCTTCTGAGCCATCTTCTCTCTCGTCAGAGTATTCGCTTTGTTTCTGAGATCGATAGAAATCCAGCCATCTTCTCTTATTAGTATAATTGGTCCGTTCGATCACCTCGTTGGTAAGCACCAAGTGGTGGCTGCCGTCGTACTCCACGATTTTGGGCGTAAGTGCTTGCGAGTTTGTTTCTTCTGACGGAAGTTTTTTTCCTCTACTTAACAGAGCTAAAGTCTTGTTGGATGTCGGTCTCCGGGATTTGACAAGAAGAGCCAGCTTGAACCGAGCAATGACATCGATGGATTTCTCGTCTAGCATTTTTTCCTTTTACCCTTTTCCGTTTGTAAGTGAATGTGACACTGTGGTTGTTCAAATGGGGTTTCTTCCGATAAAGAGGCAGATATCACTGTGGGCGGAGACTGCAGGAGCAGCTGAGCGAGAAGACACAGAGGATTGATTGCCCGGCTTGAGCTTAAGTATTGCGGCCGCGTATGCGAGAGCGTCACTTTTAAATTGCCAGAAAACACATGCAAAAAGCCATGATCATACTCTAATATATTTTATACGCACATACTTATTCTTACTCTCGTGTTCAGGTGCCAGCCTGATTGCACTTTTGACGGTGCGACCGAACACGGGGCCATTCTATTTGTAGCTCCGTTCAATTTCTCAGTTTCCACCACAGTCATGATATGGTACATTCGGGGTCTCAACATTTTCCTTCTACGAAGCGAGGGCCCTTTCGTAATTAGTAACGGGGAGAAATGCAATTCTCGTTCCCAGCTTCTCCAGCACAGGTAGTATTAATCTAAAGGCATCGCTTCCGTTCAAGTAGTACCTGTGCATTCTCTTCGTTCTTAAAAACCCAAACAGCTCGTATAAGTAAAGGGCCGCTGCATTGTCAACTTCCGTCTCTAACATGATTTCATCAACATTGTCCCAGTCAATCATCTTGTTGATACTCAACTTCACGAGCTTTTTAGCTAACCCTTGACCACGAAACACGGGATCGATCACGAGCATGCCTATATACCCTCTCATTCTTACCGACCGATGAGGCTCCACCTTGGAGATAATAACTCCAATTATATCCTGGGAATGTTCTTTACTGACAAGGAAACAGTATTGGGGCCATTCGTGGAAAAAGTACCAATAGACGTATAATGAGTACGGCTCAGATAGGTGGACGTCGATCAATTTGGCTATTGCATGGAATTGCGTTTCCGACAGTGGGTCGTAAGAATAGAAGCGATATCCATTTTCTACGTAGTCCACAGGTGACAGCATCCAGGTGTCTATTGTCTATGACTAAATTTGATTTTCACCGCGTCTGAGCGTCTTTGAACTGTTGGCATCAAGTGACTTTAAGTGAGCATCGAGCCCAGGAAACGCTTTCAACGCGCTTCAGGTGAGGAGTGTACTCAGTACTCTTGGATCAGAAATTCAGAATCCATTTCTGGGTGGCCCTCACGTGCAATCAAAAATCCAGTATCTTCCTTTCAATTCTTCAAAAATACATTTATGAGAGGAACGTTCTCATCGAGATAACATGATTTAAAAAAAGGCACCCGAGTCGAGCTTTTTGAAGTGTGGCCAGAATCGGTCAAAACAGTGCCTCTACGGTTCCAGTGAGCCCCGGTGGTGCAGCAGAGCACAGGAGAGAAAAATATAAAAAGCATAATCAAAAACACAAACTTTGCCGCAAATTTGTCGAGGACTTCATTACAAAATCTCGAGGATCTATAGGTGCAATGCTATCTGCGCTCTTTTCGTTTACATTCAAAATTCTGTTTAGACATTCTGTGTGTTTCCAGAAAGTCTCGTGTTTGGGCGTTCAGACGGAACGCTCGCACCTGCTCGATCATCCAGTACAGTAGAGCAAATCGTCACCAAAGTGCTTGGACGCGGCGCACTATGATGTCAGCCCAGCCAATGAGTGCGGGCTGATTAAGTGAGACCATAAAGAAAATATGCGCCTAGACCTCCTCTTGGAGTTGAGACGGAGAAACGGGCTAGTGAGCTGGGAGGACCTGATTTCAATTCTGCGAAATTATCACATATGTTTACGTGTATAAAGATGAACCTCAACATTATTCACGGTGAAATTAGAGACCAAAAGACGGCGGGATCAAATCATTTAGAAAAATCTATCTTCGTAATTTTTCACCCACGTATGCATTCCCAAGGCCGCCGGTGTGAACCTAAACCATTGCGACGTCAGAGCTGCAGGCCAGGGTCGGCGAACGACATTCTCTAAAGGGGACGACAGAATCGATATGAATAAAGGTGCGCTGCAGAACAGACCACGACGCAGTAAATGGAAAGGTCTCCAAGTCATTAGGGACTCAAAATATATTCATCTTTCTCTGGGGATACCACTAATCTCTATCTTTGGCAGTTCATTATCTCTTTATGGCTTATCAGATTGTGCTACCACACGGCTTTGGAGTGGAGCTAATGTCGCGCAAAGCAATAGAGAACCGTGGCGAGCAGGGAAAATGTCGCACTCCGTGGTCGACCCGGCAATCAGGTGAGCCCCGGAGCGGAGTGGTCCCCTTACATATAAGAAGCGCAGCTCTCGGTGCTTCGTGCGACTTCCACCTCTTTTTCTCCACACAGTTTTGATCAATTACTCAAGACAATCAATCACAATGGCTGAAGTTTTACAGAAATCCGGTGTTATCTACGGCGACGACGTCAAGAAGTTGTTCGACTATGCTCAAGAGAAGGGCTTTGCTATTCCAGCTATCAACGTGACTTCGTCTTCCACCGTCGTTGCTTCTTTGGAGGCTGCACGTGACAACAAGTCTCCAATCATTTTACAAACCTCTCAGGGTGGTGCTGCCTACTTTGCCGGTAAGGGTGTTTCCAACACTGACCAAAAAGCTTCTATTGCTGGTTCCATTGCTGCTGCCCACTACATCAGAGCCATTGCCCCAACCTACGGTATTCCTGTGATCTTGCACACCGACCACTGTGCTGCCAAGTTGTTGCCATGGTTCGACGGCATGTTGAAGGCCGACGAGGAGTTTTTCGCCTCTAACGGAACCCCATTGTTCTCCTCTCACATGTTGGACTTGTCCGAGGAGTCGGACGATGAGAACATTGCCACATGTGTGAAGTACTTCACCAGAATGGCCAAGATGAACCAGTGGTTGGAGATGGAAATTGGTATCACCGGTGGTGAGGAGGACGGTGTCAACAACGAGCACGTTGACAAGGAGTCCTTGTACACTACACCAGAGACGGTGTTTGCCGTGCACAAGGCGTTGGCTCCAATCTCGCCAAACTTCTCCATTGCTGCTGCTTTCGGTAACGTCCACGGTGTTTACAAGCCAGGTAACGTTGTTTTGAAGCCATCAATCTTGGGTGAGCACCAGAAGTACGCCCAGAAGCAGATTGGTACCGACAACAAGTTCCCATTGTATTTGGTGTTCCACGGTGGCTCTGGCTCTTCGCAAGAGGAATTTGACACGGCCATTAAGAACGGTGTTGTCAAGGTCAACTTGGACACTGACTGTCAATACGCCTACCTCACCGGCATCCGTGACTACGTATTGAACAAGAAGGACTACTTGATGACGCCTGTTGGAAACCCAGAGGGTGAGGACAAGCCAAACAAGAAGTACTTTGACCCTAGAGTGTGGGTCAGAGAGGGTGAGAAGACCATGTCTGCCAGAATCGCCGAGGCTTTGGACATCTTCCACACCAAGAACCAATTATAAGTCTGTCATTAACTCATATATAGCCTGATCAGTAATATACAAAGGATTTTGATGATATGTACAAGTAGTCCTTGAACGTTTGAATCCAGGGCTATGGTCTGTTGGAAATCATGACCTTTCTGGGCGACTACTGCCGTAATTGGAAATAGCTGTGTTCGCTCATGTACTCATTTCTAGTTTTTATTTTTGTTTTTCTAACTCCTGCAACATCGCTCGGATCTTCTTGTACTCTGGCATCTCGTTAGGTAGAAGCTTGTACTGAAGGTCTTGGGCAAGCATCGTGTTGGCCTTCACATATTTAGCAACGCATCTGTCAGTACAAGAAGCTTCACCCGTATTGAGATCACCCTCGCCATATTCGTGAGCTATGCACTTATTTTGACACATTCTAAGTATGTGGTTAAATGTCGAAGACATAACACTAAACTGAACCTCGGCCAATTTCACCTTTTCCGGGTTCACCTCGACATTGGAGTACTGTGCTGTGTTACCAAGAAAAAACGACATTCAGAAAAGAACGTTGAGTGGTGCTAATGTTTTTATAATGAAGATACCGGTCGTCGAAGCAGACCTAGAGCTTGTAAATATATCTTTGGGATTCTTTGGCAGGTTTTGTTCTCAAACAAGTGTTTCACTGCAGAAGTGCCTGAAGCGTATTTGACCTTTTTTTTTCAAAGTGCCATATCGCGCGATTGGAGTCTTCAGGACCGGTTGAAACGGAGATGCCCGGCACCAATGCTGATAAAAAGAAGGCCCGTTTTGTTTTACTTTATACTATTTCCAGTAAAGAATTAAGAATTTCTCTTTTTTTTATTTCGTTTGACAGCACTCGTTTTTTTCAAATTCAGTGCATTACAGTATCTGAGGCCTATTTGGGTGCCTTTTCTGGGTGCCCCATTTTGGCTTGTGAGACACGGCCCTCGATTCACACCTGCTCGCGATAATTAAATGCATTACGATGACTGCCTGCCCATCACATTTTAAACTTCCTATAAATA
Organism: [Candida] golubevii; assembly: GCA_030582695.1. NCBI lineage: Eukaryota > Fungi > Ascomycota > Pichiomycetes > Serinales > Metschnikowiaceae > Metschnikowia > [Candida] golubevii. The sequence continues at coordinate 96,773 of JAJMGV010000011.1, read as the reverse complement.
AAAGACAATATTTTCGGAAAGTGTCTGAAATCGACGCAGTTCTCTCGCTGATAGGCTATTTAAACCCATAAGCCATCTAAGCATGCATGTTCTTCTCACTAACGATGATGGGCCCTTGGACGACAAGAGCTGCCCGTACATGAAGTACTTTGTCGATGAGATTATTCGTTCGACGGATTGGAAAGTCTCAATCGTCGTGCCCAATCAGCAACGCTCATGGATAGGCAAAGCACACTTCGCGGGGAAATCTCTCACCACCACTTACATTTACACCAAGGACAGCACTCGTGAGCCTAACGACAACATAAATTCATACACGGGACCATTTGAGAAGCGTCAGGTTGATCTCATCAATGAGGGATACCAGGAGTGGAACTTGATTGACAGCACTCCTGCCGCCTGTGCCGATATCGGGTTGCATCATTTGCCATGCTCCGAGCCAGTGGACTTGGTAATTAGTGGACCAAATTTCGGCAAGAATTCCGGGGACTTGTACATTTTGGCTAGTGGAACAGTTGGCGCAGCCATGGAAGCAGTTACGCACGGAACCAAATCGATTGCACTTCTGTACGAGTTTCGTAGCTTGAAGCACGATTTCAAGGTTTTGAAGGAGGCGAGCAAGATCTCAGTACAGCTAGTCGAGTACTTATACGAGAAGTTGCTCTCACTGAAGCAGATAGATTTGTTTTCAGTCAACATCCCCTTGATTCCTTCACTCGAGCTCGGGAAGTCGAAAATCAAATACGCCCCTGTCTTGAGCAATAAGTGGGCATCTATCTATGAGCACGAGGGAGACGGAAAGTACTCATGGGCGCCCAAGTTCCAGAAAGTCTGGGACGATTCCGTCAACGACCCAACTCACTCTGATAGTAGAGTGCTACATGACGACGGAATAAGCGTGACGCCTTTACAAGCGACTTTCAAAGCAGTTGATCCATTTGACGGGGAGATTAACTTGAAGAACCAAAGGCTCAATGCGACACATTCAAACACAAGCAAAAATGCCATTGTTTTGTTGACTGTCCCTGAGGACGCTTACGTCTTCCAGCCTGTTTCACAAGCATACAAAAAGTTGGGCTTAGAGGTGACAACGGACATCTCGGTTTTGAAAGACATTCCTCACAACAAAGAGTTAAGGGTATTCCACTATGGCGAATACGAGGACCTTGATCTCGATTTAATTCAAAGCTATCCTTCCCAGTATTTCACACCATCTTACATCTACAGAAAGGCATTGATACGAAAACACTACTTGGCAAACACCATACATCAATTTGTGGCCAAGAATCCACACTCGGTACTCAAAGAAGCCGTACCAGCGACTTACCAACTTGAGGTAGACTATGCTGAATTTTTGGATGACTCCTTGGATGATGCATATGAACTCAGAGAAGAAATCGAGCAAGGAGATAAGACATGGATTCTCAAACCAAGCATGAGTGATAAAGGACAAGGAATACGCATATTCGGTAGTCTTGAACAACTTCAAGCCATTTTCGACTCTTTCGAAGAGGGCCGCGATTCCGATGATGAAGAAGAAGAGTTTCAAGATGAACAGAATAATGGAGTTATCATATCCCAGCTTCGTCACTTCATTGTACAGGAATATCAGGATAAACCGTTGCTATTACCAGAATACCAGTCTCGGAAATTCCATCTCAGGACTTACGTGGTGAGCGCAGGCGACTTGCAAGTTTACGTCTACGAGAGAGTGCTTGCGTTATTTGCCGAAACAACATATACATCGCCGAATCATAGCGCGGACGAAGGTAGCACGGAAGAAGATAAGATTCTTGATCTTGCCGGCCATTTGACCAACACTTGTTTACAGGAGGGGAGTGATCCTCTTGTCGTGAGCTTTTGGGATTTAATGGGTCTCCAAAAAGAGAGTAAGGACGCAATATTTACTCAAGTGAAAGAAATTACGGGGCAACTTTTCACTGCGGCCTCGACAGTGGACAAGATCAATTTCCAACCCATGGCAAATGCCGTTGAGATATTTGGAGTTGACTTTTTGGTAAATGAGGACCTTTCGGTCAAGTTATTGGAAGTGAACTCCTATCCAGACTTCAAGCAAACAGGAGGGGAACTCAAAGCACTAATCGATCAGCTTTTTGAATCTGTTGCAAATCTGATTGTTGTTCCAGGCTTCTTCAAAACCAGGCACGAGGGCCACACTAGCACTCTTCTTCATCAAGTCTTGTAAACCAAGTCCGATAGCCTCCTGGTTTTGGAGAGAAAACCCGGTGACTATCAACTACAAATTGAGCTAAAAGAAAGGGTCTATAGATCAATTTATTACTCTTCTATAGGAGAAAAAGGCCATGAAAAATCCTTATGGAATGTAGTCACGTGAGGCGGTTGGCAAATATTCGTGCGCACACCGAGACACCGTCGAACACCTAGTGTGAGAAAAAAGGACGGAAAAAAGTTTCATCCAGCCTCATTATTGAGTATTATCTAAATTTATTGAATTGTTGTGTTTCCTTTTCGTGTTGCGAAACGAATTTGAATTGAATCTATCGAACCTTGCTTCTTCAACTTTGACTTCGAGCTCCAGGTGATCAGGGTCAAATTTAAAGCATCGGCAATTTTTTGCGCTATATTATCGATCGGGATCCTCCAACTTTTCACTACTTTCGAGATATAAACTTGGAGATATAAATCTGGGGATATCATAACATATTGCTAAGTGTTACTCCCTATATACTACGAATCACTAATGTCACAACGAAAAAACTTCAAGAATAGTAAGAAGGGCGCAGGGGGCGCGTCTGGAGCAACGTCGTCTCCAATAAAAGACCCACAATTGCAAATGTTGTCAGAGATGTTCCCTGACTGGGAATCTGAAGATTTGTCATCTTTGTTGTCGGAGCACCGAAACGACGTCGAAATCGTCATCGACTTGATTGTGAATAACAAGGTTTCCAAGTGGGAACCAATTAAGAAGGAATCCAGAGGTAAGAGAAGAGACGATTCCTCTAAATCTGACGAGCAATCTAGCTCCGGCACATCCAACACGGCATCTCGCACGCACACAACATCTCTGGGAGATCAAAGAGCTAAACATTCGAGAGAGAGACAGCCCAAGCCAGAAAAGAGAAGGGAGAAAAAACCACAGAATAGTTCTAAGAAGGATGCCGGAGCACGAGCCGCATCGTCTGCTTCAACCCAGCCAGCTGCGGCCTCTTCTAACACATCTGCTCAGGCTGCTCAGTCTGCTCAGTCTGCCCAGTCTGGTTCAAATGCTCAGGCTGCAAGCTCTGCCCCCTCTAATTCATGGGCTTCTGCATTGGGCAAAGATTCTGCTAAACCAAAAGCCAAGCAAACTTCAAAGGCCAATGAAGAATCGACTAATACCGCCGAGGATGTTCCTGCTGCTATATCAGAGCGCGAAGGAATGTCAGAGGAGCGTCAAGCAAAGGGTTCAGCCGAAGCTGCCCCAGTTCAAAAGTCGTCGCAGTCTTCGAGCGTGAAACCTTCCACTTCATGGGCTTCTGCCATCAAACCCAAGGCCAAGCCTGTGCCTAAGAAGGCTCCAGAACCAGAGGCAACACAAGCTGCGTCTTCCGAAGTACATGCTGTTAATGATTCTGCCTCAAACACTCAAAATGACGTGTCGGTTTCTAACGAGGAGACTTCTGAAGAATCTAAGACTGACGAGGTTCCACAACAATCCGAGCCTTCATCAGTTCCAGTTATGGAGTCTGAAGTTGTGTTGCCTCAACAAGTGAACAACGTTGGTGTCTCGTTCGGCTCTTTGTCCATGGAAGACAAACAAGGAGAAAATGTCAGAGCCGGTGGGCAATCCACCAAAGTTGGCGAGCAAATATCCTTTGGCACAAGCCAGCAAAACCCCGAATCTGCTCACACAGGTGAACTTGCCCATCAACAGAAGGGCATACAAAATGAGCAAGTGAAGGCGCAGGATCAACAACCTCAACAGCAAACGCAACAAGAGGTACAACAGAACCCTGAGCAACAAGCCTACCAACAGCAATACGAACAACAGAGAAAGGCCACATCAAGCCAAGGTTACGATTACTACAACCAGTTCCAGCAAACACAGCAGCAATTTCCTCAACAAGCAGGCGCCGGAAACATGCCGGCTCAGTTTGGTTACCCATCGTTTGACTACTCCGCCTACGGTCAAGTCAATCAAAGTGCTTTGGGCTCGATGGGCTCCCCTGGCTACTATCAAGTGAACACTGCTAACAGCAACCTCAAGGCCGGTAACCCTGGTGCCAACGGAGCCGGTGCTGCTGACATTTCTCAGTCACCTTTAGTTGCCAATGCAGGCCAAGGGTTGCAAAACCCACAACAAAGCCAGCAAGTTCCTGGTGCTGCTCCATTTGCTTACCCCAACTACTACAACTACTTCTATAACACGCCATTCTATGGAAATGGTGCGGGAATGGGCGCCACCACTTCGGCTTACGGCATGCAACAAGGTCTGCAACAGCCACAGCACCAGCAAGGATCCGAGGCTGGTGCTGAAAGTGAGAGCACTAGTGGGCACAGTTCCGCGCAAAGCGCCCAAGCTGCCAACCCATTCTATGCCGCTCAGTATTACGGGAACCCCAACCAATTTGGTAACAGAGCCGCATACCCTTACAATGGTTACCCAAGCAGCCAGCCATTCCCACAAGGTGCTCAAACGGGGGAGCAGACTGAGACCCAACAAAATGGTCAACAACAAGGAGCTCAACAACAGGCTAATCCAGCTCCTTCCGGCGCTCCTCAGTATCATCAGCAAATGCCACAGTACGGTGCCTACCAACAGTATCCTCAATACGGTACTTACCAAGACAACAGTCAGTACCGCGGGTGGTATTAGAGGTATCAACGTGTGAGACGACTTGGGATGATTTTTCTTTTTGTATTTGAGTAGTCTCCATAGCAGGTTGTAAATATCAGGTTTTCCAAAAGTTAGGCAGATTTTGGCGTCTACAGTAGCAAACCCAGCAAGCCCAGCAAACCCAGCAAACCCCAGGCCCTTGGCATGTGCCAGACAAGACTGAGTACTCAACTCTTAGATGAAACTAAGATTCGAACTGATTCTTTGAGAGATGCTACAAGGCACATTTAGTTTCATTCTTACATCTTGAGATCAGGCTCTCAAAATGCTAATTTGTGAGATCCTGTTCAGGTGTGTTGGCTGACCGCGAGTAGCATAGGTATCAACAAAACGGGGCCGACGCGCGCGTGGTCCTCGCGACATGAAAAGGCCTAATTTGGGTTAATTCATGCCAATCGAAAATTCTTCCAGTTTCTTTAAAGAAGGGGAGGAAACTTTTGAGATTATCAAATATATTTGCGCAATCTCACAAGATATAGGAGCTCGTCTTTTAGGTCGACATTCTAAATCCTGGTAATACTCAATGGTATGATTGAGAGGGGTGTAACTTAACAGTGGAAATTGGCAGCGGCCGGGCACAGTAAACAATGGCAGCGGCCTCAATATACAATTTGGACCACCTCGACCGTGTTTTTCCAGAGAGCGCACTACAGAAGCAGCAAAAAGGAACAGTATGGGTTTTACTCACGTTCCGCGCATTATCCATCACTATCTTCGCGCCTCAGCCATTCCCACTATATAGGGCGGCCTCACCTCCCACGCAAACAAAATTGCTACCAAATTTTTCCTCATAGTAAACTACACTATAAGCTAGTATGTTAACAATTCGAAAAACAATAGTCCGCGCCGCGCGCATGAAAACTACTTGACGTTGATTGAAGCAATTGGTATTTGCCAGTCGACAACTCGAGCGGCAATTTATATTTGCTGTCGTTGCAAGGCTTGTTGTGTTTGTGCTTCGGGTTTGCTTGTCGTCGGCTCCGATTAAATTTTGGGACTGGCCCAACAGCTATGCCCACACTTAAATCCTGTAAATACCTCAAGCGTCGTCTTCGCTGCGAGCTGAATGAAAACAAGCATTCACTCGAGAATTTCGAATTGTCCTTGCATCGTGTCTGGAGTTCTGACATGATGGTGGGGGTTTGACGTTGGTGAAGGAGAATCAAGTCTAAGATATTCGTTTGTGTGATTTCAACAGAAACACGTTTGCAAGTGCACGCGTCAGCTGCTGCGAATTCGCTCAAACAAGGAACGGCAGTGGATAATGATATTTAGTTCACTCACTAACTAGTCCAGAAATGTCTACTGAAAAAAAGAAGGTTTCCAGAAAAAAGAAGGACCCAGATGCCCCAAAGAGATCTTTGTCCGCATACATGTTCTTCGCTAACGAGAACAGAGACATTGTGAGAGCCGAGAACCCTGGTATCAGCTTCGGCCAAGTCGGTAAAATGTTGGGTGAAAGATGGAAGGCCTTGAACGCCGATGAAAAGGTTCCATACGAGAACAAGGCTGCCACTGACAAGAAGAGATACGAGAAAGAGAAGGCTGAATACGCCAAGAGACAGTAAACATGCCTTGCACTTTTAGTCGCTAATGTATAGTATCGTTTTGTTCCTTCATTCCTCTAGTGCTTAGCGGCGTGCCGCTTTTACTGGCGCCTAGTGCGTTCTTTCACTAGTGTATATGTTTTAGTTGAAGTTTAGAAAGTTTTAAGTTTTTGGCCGAATGCAACTGTAGAGCCTCGCCCTCAAATTAGTCGGCATATAACCCGGGGGCAGTCTCCGCCACCGGTCAGCAAGCCGCAGTTCCCACCACTCTAAGCAAGTGCCAAGCGGGTTCCGCATTAGTTATATTTCTTTCTCAAACGACTTAAAATCATAATGTCTCTTCCCCCTCCTTCTTATAATGATGACCCAAAATCTTTTGCTTATCCTACTGTGCGCAAAAGATGGCCAACGATTTTAGAAGGTGCAATTGATGACATTGCTCTGTATACCGAAGAGGTTCCTGTTGCCAGCAAATGTGGAGAAATTGTCACTTCCAAGTTGAAAAGCTTACTCAACGAATTCCGCAATGATGAAATTGTGAAGCCGTTTGAAGAGCTGTATGTTAAGATCAAGCCCGAACTTGCAAAATACAACATGGAGTTGGAAAAATTTAACCGCAAAAAAAAGGTCACGTGGCTCACTGGCCCGTGGTTGTACTTGGAGTGCTACTTATACCAATTGCTTGATCTTTGGTTTCAGCAAACTGTTCATCTCAAAAAGTTTGATGTGTTTGAAAAATCCAAGAATAAGGCTTTCCAACAGTCATCATCTGGAGTTTTAGAACTTTGTAAGCGATATGAACACCTCTCAAAGGAATTGGGTAGCGGATCTGTGGACGAAGATGCTTTAAAGCTCTTATTTTACGAGTTCGTGGATATCTCTTTGTGGGGTAATGCAACCGATTTGTCGCTCCTTGCTGGTAACGTGACACTTGAAGACATAAAAAGTGTTCAAGGAGCTGAGGTGCGGAAAAAGAACGAAGAAAAAATCATTGTAAATGATTCGGCGAAGGCATGGTTGCAAGTCAAGAGCGACTCAAGAAAAAGGGTTGATATCGTTTTAGACAATTCTGGATTTGAACTCTTTGCTGATTTGTGCTTGTGCTTGTTTTTGCTTGATTCTGGGCTCAGCGAATCTGTTGTTTTGCACTGCAAAGAAATCCCATGGTTTGTCAGTGACACCATGCCTAAAGATTTTGACAACTTGGTTGCGCAATTGAAGCATGCTGATTTCTTTGCTGAGATTCATGGCTCAGACGAAGACAAAAAGACCATAGAATTTTTCATCTCTAAGCTCGAATCATTGATTTCGAAAGGGAAAATTTCAATTCAGCATCACCCATTCTGGACATCCTACGAAAACTTCTGGTATATCCCGCAACAAAGATCATTGTTTGAAGAGATGAAGAAATCTGGTCTTATTATTTTCAAGGGCGACTTAAATTACCGTAAGCTCACAGGAGACTTGCAGTGGGAAAAGACAACACCATTTCTTACTGCCATTCAGGATTTGAAGGATTCAGGTCTCCCAATATTGGCGTTACGTACTTGCAAAGCTGATGTGGCAGTAGGATTGCCTGATGGATTAAATGAGAAATTATTCGAGACCTACAAGTCAATGGGAAATGACATTGGCGAGTTCTGGACAGCATCAGGAAAGTGGGCTGTTATTAGTTTCAGCTCTGGCTCTTCTTGAATAAGATTTTCATTTGGTCAGCCTGCGTGCGTGCGGGTATCTGGACTTTTCGAATGTAATGCCTAAATTTATGGTTACGAGATTATTTCACATTGATAAGGTGTAGCCGAATTTTGGGGCTTAGAAAAGTGGGGACCCCATCAATTCGAATACGAGTTTTCCCCACCAACACCCATGACTTAAACCTCAGTAAATGTCCTGAATCATAGTTTTCCGGAACGTTAGAGTTTTTCTCTCTTTTTTTTTTCACGCTGCACCCCAAGATTCATGTGGGGAAAATGCGGGGTTCTTGAAAAATGAAACGCTTCTCGCACCATTGTGAGGATGGACTGCCAAGTGTGGAAGAGCTCGCGGATACCTCATTCGGAGATCCTTCCATCGTAATGGTTTCGAAAATGTATAAAGGCCATGAATAATAACATGCTTGTGAAGTATGTGAATAAAACTTTCAGTGTAAGCACTAATACCAAAAACCAATTAACCGCGGCTTTGAATAATTGATAATGACAAACTTTGATGTGAACGAAGTAGTTTCTGAGTTGACCCTTGATGAAAAGACCAGTCTTATTGCAGGGATCGATTTTTGGCACACTCATGATGTCAAGAGGTTGGGTATTCCTTCAGTTCGTGTAACCGACGGCCCTAATGGAGTCAGGGGGACTAAATTCTGTAACAGTACACCGGCAGCATGTTTCCCTTGTGGAACAGGAATGGCCTCTACATTCAACAAAGGCTTATTACATGAAGCGGGCGCTCTTATGGCGAAGGAAGCCAAGGCAAAGTCAGCAAGCTGCATTCTTGGCCCAACAACGAACACCCAAAGAGGACCATTGGGTGGAAGAGGCTTCGAATCTTTTTCGGAAGACCCTTATCTTGCTGGGATGGCTTCTGCCGCATTGGTTAACGGCATGCAAGAGAACGACGTTGCTTCAGCCATCAAGCATTTTGTGTGCAATGATTTAGAGAATGAACGGTCGAGCTCAGACTCTATTGTGACGGAAAGAGCTTTGAGAGAAATTTACTTAGAACCATTTCGCTTAGCTGTGAAATATGCCAATCCTGCTTCGTTCATGACTGCCTATAACAAGGTGAATGGAGAACACGTCTCTCAAAGCAAGAAATTCTTGTTAGATATCTTGAGAACAGAGTGGGGATGGGACGGCTTGGTGATGTCAGACTGGTTCGGGGTATACACATGCAAAGAGGCCATTCAGAACGGTTTAGATTTGGAGATGCCCGGCCCCTCGTTTTTGAGATCAAAGACAAGCGTCAAGCATATGGTTGCTTCGAAGGAGCTCAATATTCAAGACTTGGATGATCGTGTAAGAAACGTCTTGAAATTTGTCAAATGGTGTGCACGGTCCAAAGTTTCGGAATATGGCCCTGAAAATCAGAACAACAACCCGGAAACGAGTGCCATGTTGAGGAAGATATCTAAGGAGTCCATTGTTCTCTTGAGAAATGAAGACAACTTGTTGCCTTTGAAGAAGGACGAGACAATTGCTGTTATTGGTCCACTCGCTAAATCAGCCGCCTATTGCGGTGGTGGGTCTGCTTCCTTGCTCAGTTACTACACCACTACTCCGTTCGATGCTATCACCAAGAAATTGGGGAAGGAGCCCCAATACAGTGTAGGGTGTCAAGCCCATAAGATGCTACCCGGCATCGCATTATCGCCTCTTTCGAAGAACCCAGTCACGGGACTGCCAGGGATCAATGTGAGACTTTTTATGGAACCTCCCAACACGTTACCCAGGGTTCACTTTGACGAGTTTCATTACCAATTCTCACCATTAATATTCTTTGACTACACTCATCCTAAGGTTACAGATGGCGTGTACTACGCGGATATCACAACAGAGATTACACCTAAAGAGTCTGGAGAATACGAATTTTCTCTTTGTGTTTCAGGAACAGCTCAATTATTTGTTGACGGAAATCTCCTTGTTGACAATAAGGAGAATCAGATTGCTGGTGAAGCGTTCTTTGGAACTGGAACCAAGGAAGTCGTCGAGTCTACCTTCATGAACGCGGGCCAAACTTATGCCATAACTGTTGAGTTCGGATCAGCCAGGACATCGAATAGGAAGGTTGACTCAGCTTTATCAGTTGGCGGTGCTGTGTCTATCGGGTTCTGTAAGGTTATTGACACCAAAGAAGAGTTACAGAAGGCCGCCGAATTGGCCGCTAAAGTGGACAAGGTTGTTTTAGCCATAGGACTTAACTCTGAGTGGGAATCGGAGGGCTTTGATCGTCCTGATATGACTTTGCCTCCGGGCACCGATGATCTTGTGAAAACAGTTTTGAAAGCAAATCCTAATACAGTAGTTGTTAACCACTCAGGAACTCCTGTTGAAATGCCATGGGTTCTGGATGCAAAGTCTCTTGTTCAAGCATGGTATGGGGGCTCTGAGAGTGGAAATGCGCTTGCGGATGTATTGTTTGGTGATGAAAACCCAAGTGGCAAATTATCATTGTCTTGGCCTTTGAAAAATATTGACAATCCAGCGTATCTCAACTTTAAAACCACTTCAGGTAGAGTCCTCTATGGAGAAGACATCTACGTTGGGTACCGATTCTATGAAAAATTGCAGAGGAAGGTAGCATTTCCTTTCGGTTATGGTAAGTCCTACACTACATTTGCGTTTTCTGACCTTGAGGTGACTGCTGACGAAGAGAATGACAAGTTGGGGGCGACTTTAACGCTTAAGAATACTGGTCAGGTTGATGGATACGAGACAGTCCAGTTGTACATCGCACCCGAGAACTCACAGATCGACAGGCCAATTAAGGAGTTGAAAGGCTTTGAGAAGGTTTTTTTGAAAGCTGGCAGCAAAAACAGAGTAGTATTTGAGCTCTCTTTGAAGGATTCCGCCTCCTTTTTTGATGAATATTTGAACAAGTGGCACTTGGAATCCGGGCCCTATGAAGTACAGGTCGGGTCAAGCTCCGATGATATCGAGTTAAGGTCGTCCTTTAGAGTCGAGAAAAGGAAGTTATGGACCGGATTGTGAAGTTTAAGTATTAAGGGAGCATTTGATTATAGACTGATCTAATATGAATTATCTAAGACTATAGGTTGGATATTTTTGTGAAGGGTGTGATGTAGAAGATGTGACTGTTTGGTCGAATCAATCGAGAATTAGTTGGTTCTCAAGTGGTGATGGAGATAAAAGATGCAAACGTACTCGAAAAACTTACAATAAAATATGATTTACATTCTTATTAGGTTTTTCGAAAGAGCGCAAGACCTTAGTACAGGCTGACTTGAAGCAACGAGAGACAAAATCCACAGGAACTCTCACTAACCATCGGCGACTTGCAAGGACAAGGACTGGATTCTATCCACTATCTGCTATTTTCATCACCTCAATAGTACATATCCCGAGGCCCTCATTATTAGTCACATCTTGTAACTCACTATCTTCAAAACCACGAAAGGCATGAAGCACATTTTTATTCCGCGTGAATCAAGAAATCGCTAGATCGCTGAGATCATAGTAGCCATCTGACATCGTTTAGCCATCAAAGGACGGGTGCCCCTTCTGATATTTACAGCACGGCCTTTACTAAGGAATTTCTTCTAAGAAATAGGATACCTAATGAACAATCAGGAACAGTCGCGTAGCAAAATTGAAGAAAAAGGTTACAGGATGTATTTGATTTGCTGTTTGAAATGTCGTCAAAGTTTGATTAACTTATGTCTTACTTAAATCCCGGAAACTACGGGATCGTGATCATAGCCATCGAACATCGTGCCAGCCGTTTGAGGTCTTCATTATGACATTACGCACAAACATAAAGTCACAGTCAATCATATACTGTATTCCGTGAGAGTTATACCTGATATTCTCACCAAAATACCGCATAGAAAGCATAAACACATCATGTCTCTCCCGCCTTTCTCGAGTTACAAGCGACGATCTTGAACTTATCTGCCTTGAGATCCTTATCATTCTCATCGTTGTTTGAGACATCCGTCATTTTGATGTTCACATTCTTGATAATAAAGGTCCACACATCATCACAGAATCTGTAGGTATGCAAATCACCTTTGAAAGTAATTTTTGATTTGCATAGGCCTCTTTCGGCTTTCAAAGATTCTGATATAATCCTGTCGAAATTGTTCAATACCCTCATGGCAAGCTGTGGCTGTATCTTCTCATCGCTTATAAGCGTATCAAGCGCATCGGCTAATGCACTCCCGATTGAACTTCTTCTATAAAGCTCATAGTAAGCGGCTGAACTCATAATGACCTATTCAACAGACTTCGGCAGCTTCCAAACTGTAAGGGAAATTCCAATTGCGCATGTTGCCAATGCCTTAGCTGTATAGTTGGTGTACGGGTCGAAGACCACGAAGCTGGAGGCGATGAATGTTTCGGATGTCATTCTGTAACAAACTTCGTTTTCTCGTTCCTTTTATAGTCTGAAAATGTCGAATGAGGAATTGACAGTAAGACAAAAATTCATCAATGTTGTCAAGAGATGCGATTCCATCAACAATTCTCCCGAAAGGCAGGATACGGAAGCTTATCAAAAACGGGTCTTCGACACATTGAAACAGATCAATACTCTACAGTTCATAATTCAAAATCTATCGTTGTTTAGCACCAATGAGAATTTAAGAGAGATAAATACGTCATATTTGCCTTTTGCGACTCTTCCTTATTATGAGGCAGGCTTATACCAAAAACTATTGACGGACGCCAGTGGTAGCTTTCAAAATGAGGTCTCCAGCAGGTCCGTCTTTAAATCTGTCAATTTAAAGAAGGCAAAAGTAAAGATTTTGGAGTACCTCACAAGAATTGACTCCTTTAAGGAGATTCTATCGCCTGAACAGCTGAAGATTCTTAGCTCGTTTGAAAGTTCTTACAACCCCACAAATGAAGAGATACTCTCATCAGGCGGCGATCCTGCTCTGAGAAGAGCCCATAAAATCGCTAATTTTAAGCTTGAAAAAGAACTAAGGGGAAAATTTGAGGATCTAAATCGCTTTTATGATAAAGATTCTCTGCAAATTAGTCCTCAAGAAGACATTCTCGAAATTATGGACGAAGACAATGTTCGCTCACTCTATATCGCTCAACTAAAACTCTTCTCCATATTTGCTTTCCATGAATTGGAGCTTATAGCCAAGGAGCTTATGGTGATTGAAATGGAAGAACAACGGCATGACTTCAACACGCCGCAAGACCCTAGACATAAGGCAAGTGTCCAAACTAATGCATTCGAATATACCTCCAAACTTGAGTCAGACCCAATGAAGCACAAATCGATTACCGAACTAATTGATAAACAGGGCAGAATTTTACAGCCATTTGTTATTACGGGCGACAAACAAACGCTCCGAAAGAAGGTGTTTGGTACCGGCCAAGTGTTACCATCAATGTCGATCGAAGAATACTTAGATTACGAATTGGAGAATGGAAAACTACTCAAAGACAACGCAAAGGATGTTCCTGAGGATAACAGCGATGAAACTGATGACAGTGACGAAGAATTGCAAAAGCGGGAATGGGATGACTGGAAAGACGAGAATCCAAAAGGGAGCGGTAACATGAAAGCGAATATAGGGTAGCGAACCAAAAATTGAGGCCATACTTAAATTTCTGCAAAATCACCTTCTAGCTCCTTTAGCCAACGGTGGTATTCAATATCTAGTTCAGTGAGAGTGATCACACTCCAAGTTTTGTTATCACCCCGTTTTCTGATCCATTTATCATCGTTATTGGAGAATGATCTCAAGGTGGTCAACACGATCTTGTACAATTCTAACACCTTTAGCTTGAATTGTTGAAAGTCCTCGGATTGTTCAGATGCTACTCTGAGGCTCTCCTGTTCATTTTGGAAGCGGGTTATGAAAATGTACAAGGCTTCGGCAGCTCCTCGCTTATCTGCGAGTGTGCCTGTCACCATTGTTCCTTGCGCCGGACCAAGTAATCTCCAAGAGTAAAGCAATTCGTAGCATTTCAAGGCATTGGAAAGAACGAGGTCTTCGTTTGCAAGTTCGAGCAAGATGCTGTCCACAACTGCATAATTTTGAATGAAGACATCACTAAGTCCAGGCATGAATATGACACCATATTTGTTTAACTTCAATAATGTTTTAAGAAGCTTCGTGAACAAGAGCTTGAAGTCGCTTTTGCTGGCAAGACTTTTGATTTTTGATAAGCTTGCAGCCGCTTCCTCAAAACGTTTCGATTCAACAGCTATATGGAAGTGATTCCGAAGATACGAGCTGGCAAGCTGTGTTGTTGCGATCGCTTCCAGTGTACCTGAAAGAATCTCGATGGCCGTATCCTCAAGTTTAAGAGCTAGTTCAAGCAAGTGCTGTCTTTCTGACACGCTGTCTTGATTAGTGGAGTTTTCAGAACCCAAGAGTCTATCATGACTGCTGATAAGCTGCGACAATTGATGGTAGTAGTTTGATTTTGTAACCAAGCTGTCAGATGGACCGATGAATATGCTGGTGAAGAATTCGTGTATCGCACGATTACCCTGAAGATGATTGAGAAGAACTTCTTTCGAGGCATCGTTGTTCACGTGTTCAAAGAGGCTGTAGTCCGTAAGTCTGTCATAGAAGTTCTCGAACTTGCGGTCAAGCAAACTTGTGACACCAATAAGAAGGGAGTTAATCGGAGTAGTGGAATCCAATTTGGGAACAAACTCTTGCATGACCACGCCACTCTCACCCCTATTCAACAATTCGATAACAATCGAGAGAAGCGTGGAATCACAGTTGTTGGTGAGAACATCTTGAGAGTAATAGTCAAAGGCCTCATTATATTTCTTTTCCTGAATCAAGTGCCGAAGTATAGAGTTGTTTTTCACGCACACCTCCAAGAACAATGAATTTTCCTTGGAAGAAACCGTTGCGTGTTCTATGGGACTTTGGGAGCCAGACGACGAGAAGCAAATGTTGATTACTTCCGTCATGATTCCATAGACACGCAACCTCCTCATGACAGCATTCATAAACTCGACAACATTTTCGTTTGCTTCACTCAATAACAAGAGGACGAAAAGGCTGCCTAAAAGCGTCTCGTGGCACTTCTTTATGGATTCAAACGTGTCGACGGTCAAAAGCATTGATAATAAGCCAGCACCTACCCCGGCAGCGGGAATATCATCCAAATCAAGAATGTCCTCGGCGTTCTTTCTCATTCCAATGAGATTCTTCATCTGCTCCACAACTTCCGGGATTGAGCCTAGCTGTAACATGAATGAATTGCTCTCTTCATCCAGAATTTTGCCGGTAAGGTATTTTGTAGCCAAATTCTCGGCTTTGATTACATCTATCGATGAATCTGAAGCAGCCTCCTCTAACAAACGCCTCAATGTCCTACTAGATAATTTGGAAGACACTGAGTTTGCTAATTCTGTGATAGCATTGGAGGCGCGGTCATGATATTTGGTTTCGAAAAGATGAGCTTCTCTGTAGACTCCAATACCGTTCACCTCGCTGCACAAAATGAAGTTGTTTTGTACTATGATAGACAACGCTTCTTGACTCGCTCTCCGAAGCTCCAAACAAACGAGAGCAAACTTATACCACGTAGAACTCTCGGAAATCCCCTTTGCATTGCTGACGAAGTTTACAGTCAACATGACTTTTTGGCGTAAGGGTAAAGAAGGGTCGACTGCTGGAATGTTTCCGGAATTCTGTGTGAAAATGTCCAATGCTGATGTGACAATACGCTTGTCACAGAGACCCGAATTAGAGACCAAGCTTATGTAGTAGTTGCTCCCACGATGAGTGCTAAGCTCCGCAGGAACGCACACTTGTTGTGGGAGAGATGTTTTGAAAGACGTAATAGCCCCTGTGCTCTTCGCCTGACTGAAACAAACGACCTCACTATAAGTATTGGACTTGTAAAGAACGTAATACTCCAAAGCACTATCTTGTTCAATTATTTGGAAGTCTTGTGCTTTTAAGCTAGTCGACTCGCCTTTGATGACGCTACTAGACTCATCTGGATTCCTTGGTCCCCTTGTTAAGCGAAGAAAGTTAAATGATTCAAGTTGTCCTCTGGAGATATCCCAACTGGCAAACCCATACGCTGGAATATCCTCATGGCCTTCTTTATCCTCCACTGGAACCATCAAGGACAAGAGCTTTTTCGACAGCGCGTGATGGATTTGAAAATACTTGTTTGGAACGTTGGTGACCCATTCAAGATTAGCTTTGGAATTAGTCAATTGCAAAAGAGTCTCCGTCTGCTTGTGGGACTTCAAATTGTAGACCTTTACCGATTGATTTAAACTGAAGATGACAAACTCATCGTCATTCAATCGCACTAGATCGACTGCAGTGTTATGCGAAAGACCTCCAATCAGAACGTCATGTTTGCTTGATCTTGAGAGAAGATTGCCCATGAAATTAAGAGAGATTAGTGGGGTGAGCTCGCTGAAATTGAAAATGTCAACCGAGGACAAAGGATCTTTTCTTCTAAAATGCAAGAGGCCACCATCGTTCATGGACACTATGAGATTGAAAGCATCTATTGACTTCATTAAGAACGGAGATGATCTCAATTCAAACAGATACGGCACTGAGATGTTGACCCACTCGCTAAAGTTATCTAACACTAGCCTGTTTTTCACGTTGCCCATAACAAAGTCACTGAGCTCAATTCGTAACGTAATCAAGAGGTAGCTCTGATCAATTATGTCGATGATGATATAAGGCTCAGATTCTGAGGACAGCGGAACAAAATGATATGTGAATGTGCCCTTTCCGATAATTGGATGTGGTAGCAAAAACTCCAAAGTTTTGAACTGCACACCCAAAGAAGCTGCCTCATCAGTGAGTATAGGTATCAATCGTATACGTCTCAAATCTGAGGTTATACCCGCTTCAATGAGGGAGAAGAAGTGCCCTTGCTGAGAGGATACATCGATAAACTCGCCGTGACCCAAACAGTTGTCCTTATACACGTCTGTATCGTCAGGAATCATATCGGGTAGATATTTGAGAGGTAGCCTCACCTGATTTGTAGGTAAATGGGAGTCATAACCCACAATATGTGACACAATAAAAGGCTTCATGTCGACAGGTAAAGTTACAGTACACGGATCTGAGGGCTGGAATCGCTTGTTTTTCATGAAGACTTTGGTGTACTGATCTAAAGGTGCACCGTACTCTAGTGGAGTGGGAGTGGGCGTGGGAGTGGAGTGGAAAGGTGCATAATTAATTTTTAGCTATAGTGACTAAATTCATATATTTTTAAAAAGTGTTCTTGAAATAAGAAGGGAAAAAGCCATCCCATTTCCGTACATAAATTCCAATGATCTCTTGAGTACCATTTGTGATGTACGAAAGGGACTTCTTCTTGTTCACGCGCGCATCCTACTTAGTTACTTCGTTTCTAGAGTTCATTTCAACATCCAAGTGGAGTTTCTGCAATGTCTTCCACGATTTTTTACCGGTTTGCTCATCAAAAGAACCAATCTACTATTCACTTCGATGGCACCGGCCTAAATGTTTTTGACTTGAAACATGAAATTATCTCCCAGAACCAGCTCGGTCAGGGTCAGGACTTCATGCTCCGTTTATTTCATCTGGAGCAGGTGAACCTTGAATACGAAAATGATCAAGATGTAATCCCTAGATCGACTTTTGTCATTGCGAAAAGATCGCCTGTCTCAGTGTATAATGGCCGCTATCAGTCTGCAGCCCGCTATGTTTCCGGGCGGCCCCGAGTGAACAGATTTAAACCCCAAGCATCAGTAACGCTGAAAACCCCAGTCGTGAAACAAGACGCACAAATTGATGAAAATATCAGCGAAGAGGATAGAATAAAGTTGATGTTCGAGAATCAGTCGAATGTCTGGGCCCAAGCACAAGACGAGCTTTCGCAACATAAAGTCGTTCATTACAAACCAGGCGTGGAAGACTTACCCCCACCTGGTTATGTTTGTTACAGGTGTGGAGGCAAAGATCATTGGATCAAAAACTGTCCCACAAATTCGGATCCCAACTTTGAAGGGAAAAAAATCAAGAAAACCACAGGTATCCCGAAGAGTTTCATGAAAACAATTTCAAAGGAGACCGTGGAATACAGACTACAGAACCCAGAGAGCAATGACAGTGGAATCCATACAGACGAGAAAGGCGATTTAGTAGACTCAGAGGGTAACACATATATGATCAACGAGGACGGAGACTATGTCATGACATTCGCGGACTCGAAAACATGGACACTGTATCAAGAAAAGCAACAAAATGCAGCTCTAAAAGCACAACTTCAATTCGACAAAGATGTAACGAGCCGGGCTGTGGCGGACAACCGGCTTGATCTTTTGAACCCGCTTGCAACAGAAGCTAAGATTCTTAGGCTGCCCATTCGCATGACGCCTTGTTGCCAAGACAGAAGCACCCTTAAAAAGATGAAAAATATCTATTACAATCAGTCAGAGCTAGAAGAAGAATTGATCGAGAACGATTTTCACTGCCCGAACTGTGGAAAGGAGGACATATATATTGACTCGCTCGTTCCAAATGAAGACTTTGAGAGGCAGCTCCAGGAATACACTAATCTGCTTGGTCTCCAAGATCCATCCGCGGCGAAACGCTCAGCGAGCGAGGCCCTAGGGAATCAAGATTTGGACACCAAAAGGCGCGAGCTCAACAATACTATGATGCCCCCAGTACCTGGCCTCCCATTTCCTGTGATACCTATGATGGCAATGCCTCCAGTATACGGGGTTCCTAATGGATTTAATTCCCAAATGGGCAAGAAATAGTAGGGCTATACTAAATCTGGCCAAAATTATCTTTCGAAGACAAACCCTACTCTTCTTCGACACATACAGTACAGCTTGCATAGTCATGCCGTGTCGCAGTTACCCGCACGTATTTGAGATGGTATTTAAAAAAAAAAAGCGAGCGAGCTTCAAACTTTTTAATCACCAACCTACTTTTTAGGCAAATTAACCGTATGTTGTATTAGCTTTGAATAAAAATGAAAATTCCCTGATGATCCAAATAATCAATTCAAACTAGAGTTTGTGACTTTTTAGAATGATCACAACATTCCAATGCATGGCTTACTGAGAGTTCATTTTTTTCTGCATTTTTGAAGAGTCCTGGTGCTTCTTGCGGAGAAACAACCCTTTCGGTCTAATACTAACAACAACAGCCAATATCTCATAGAGTATGTTCTATTATCTTTTATACAAGAGGATCATATGATGATACAACAAAAACAAAGCTGGAATTACCAACTGAATTTTTTAAGGATTATAAGTTTTTGCAAAAATTCTGATTTCGATACCCCCATGTACTTCTCGATTGTGCTTTACTAACATATTAAGGGTATGTTTTAATCTTTTCGCTATTCAAGGAGGAATCATTGCACTGGGCACTGAATATATTGTGAGTGACAATGCATTACGGTGGGCCTCAGAAACCCACCATGACTGATTGAACAAGCATCTTCGTGATAAGTTTTCCGTTATCATAACTTGAACAGTTTCTAACAGATCAGGGTCCAAATCGTATGTTCACGCTTTTCATGCCTCATAAGGAAATGAAGATGATTCTTTAGATGACGAGTCTGAATCGGGTTTCCCGTAGATGACACACCATTTTAATACCATTCATGCCTTTCTGAAGTTCGTTATGCAGGCAGCCCAACCAAGAAGTAATTGGGAAAACATTTATTAACCGAAAAGTCGTGGTATTTACCCCTTGAGGAAGTCAGACTCGCAAATGCTGATATTTGCTACTTTCTTTGCTACTATTTTCAGTGCATGAAGGTTAAGAGATGATATCGAAATAAAGACAAGCATATGTCCGACTCTTTTGAGAACGAAGATAGATATTTTATGTCTGATGGCTTTCACTTCATTGAAAATAGGAGCTGGGAATTTGGCTGAACACCAGCTGAATCAACAGGTATGTTTTTTTTTTTTTTTTTTCTTATTTATCTTACTATTTTTAACGAGGTCTCCTTGATATTGGAGTGTCTCGATCCTTGTGTCTTGAGCGGCGTTTATGATGATCTACCATATTTTCACGACGGTCTACTGTTTGTGGCGACTTGTAATTGCTGCAATTTGATGATATTCTCGGCCTTGACCGGCCATGGTTCCTGAACTATCTCTGCCTCGACACACTGGTTTGCGATTTGTGACAGTTCGAAGTACTAATTCATTTAGGTATGTCAATCGAAATGACTCAAGAAAAAGTGAGAAGACAAAGGTTGAATTGATGACTCAAAGGTATTTGAAATTACATGATACTCCTAAACTTTAATTCGATTTGCATGTCAGTCTGATTTATCTTAATTGTCTCAAATAGTCTATGTTGATGAGCTTACTAACGTCAAGTTTCGGTTTCGGTCTACTATCTTGGGATCATTCATTAGACACAAGACGAACGTATTGGTAAACAGTTATATAGTATTGTTTTAGTTTAATCCTGGTCCTTAGTCTATATTTCTCAGTCATGCGCAGCGATAAAACTTGTTGTAGATTGGATCTGTCATATTCTGCATGTGGCTACCATCATGTGTCACACAGTGCACCAGATGGTTTTCGAACACCCGTCAAAAATCTAAGCATAGTGACTCAGCGAGGTAGTCTCATTGATTTCAATGTCAGAGGAAAGCAATGCTCTCAAAAAAGAACGATTATCTGGTGGACTTCCCAATGATCCTCCGAAGTATGAAGATGTTGAATCAGCCGAGTCCTCTGCATCTTTGACTCCAATCGTGTCACCAAATTTTACTAGCCTGCAGCATCCCAACTTGACGTTACAGAACAAGGCTTTTTCAAGATCAAAGTCTAAGAATAGGAACCAACCGTACATGCCAGCAAAGCATTTACAAAGTCATATTGATCGACTTGGAGGCCTGAGTCTCAATTTGGCAACGTATTCGACCGATACTCGTACTGAGTACTTCGACATTCTCCCGTCGTTTCAAATGTACCAATCGATACTAAAGCGAAACGACTTTGAGTTTAACGAGAGTACTTTGGGAAACCCTCCCGTGTATGACGCTGTCACTCCAGATCTGGCCAATGCTTTAACGGTCACGCAAGATTCCGCAGTGTCAAGGGCACCTAGCCTGCTGGAGTCAACATCTCGCAACTTACAATCCCTTGGTATAAATGAGAACGACGATGACCATATTGATGAATTCGAAGGACAATATCTCTTTTCAGAAATCGATTCTGAAGAGGGCTTGCAGGGCAGATCCAGACTGCAAGAAATATTTCATCGAAATAGAGGGGAATCACAGGCTCGTAGCCGTAGCAGAACACCCTTATTTTCAGGAGGTCTAACACACGAAAGCTACGGAGACTCCGTTCTTGATAACATTGATATGCTACCTCATGCAAAGAGTTCGCCCCTAAGCGTAGAAATATACGTGACAAAGGATGTTCCAGTACCCAATAAGCATTGTGAGTTGGAAACAAAGCTTAAAGAGTATTCAAGCGGGGATGCTGTTCACGGATACATGGTGATCACAAATAATCTGGAAAAGCGTGTTGACTTTGGTTTATTCACCGTGAGCTTAGAATGCACTGTCAAGGCAGTATATGCGACTATGAAGGGACATATGCTCAAGCCAAACACAATATTACAGAAGAAGCTTTTGAAGATGTATGACCTAAATGCGAGCTATAACGAGGCGCCGATTCCAAGCTCAGCCGGCATAGAATATAATTATTTATCCAGAGATGAATTCGACGGTTGCATCATTGGTTTGCCTAATGATAGGATTTTGGAGCCAAAAGAAAGATACAAGAAGTTTGTCATGTTCAAATTTCCTGAAATGCTTTTGGATAATACTTGTCCGCATGGAGTTTTGAGGCATACAATGCCGCCCCCTTCTTTTGGTCTTGACTGCACCGCCTTTAATAGAAGAGCAAGTACAATTGAGATCAACAAAGCGTTGGGGTATGGATTTCTTAATTCACGTGGCTCTCCAATCAAAGTCAAAGACTATTCGTTTGATGACGTGAGTGTGTCTTATGCAATTGAGGCGAAATTTATCGATAAATTGCACACCAAGGACCAACGCGTTCCGATTTCAACAAACGACATTAATGACCCAGAAAGTGAACTGCAGTATATTGTTTCCAAGAGTGGCCAATTTTTTTTGCGGTTCATTCCAAATGTGATCAGTCAAGTGAGAACATATAGCAACACATACAGACTTTTTGGATATGATACTTTCGAATCCATTGGCATTGATGGAGTTCTTTATTCGACACTTGCAAAGAGAGATACCTGGCGTTTCATTGAGAGAATGAACTTAATTATTAAGCAAGAAATTCAATCAGCGTTGGACAAGAAGGAGTTTTCCCATGAAGAACTTAAACAGAAGCATTTATTTCCATCGCGTACTGAGCCTGGTCGTAACGATGAGAGGCGCCATCAGGAAAAGAATAGTCCATTTGAATTCTTTGGAGAGCATTCAAAGCGTGAAATGAAAGCACAAAATATAGTGTTTTCGAACGAGACTGTTGATATATTTGCGAAGAAAAAGCGATTGCTACTGAGCGCAACAAAAATAGGAAAGCTAATGCTTTGTGTCCACGTTCCCGACAAAATTTTACCGTACGGCTCTCCCAGATTGATTCAAAAATACAACAATGGCAAACTAGAGTCGTTTTCCAAGCTTACCACCTCTAGAGAAGAACTGCTAGCGCTTGTGCCCATGAATAGCAACATGCTGGAGTTGTATAACCGAAATGAAGGCAGTGTTATATCAGAGATTAAAATCAAGCTTTACTTCAAGACTTCTGCCGATACACGTAAGCCGCCAAGTATTTCTCTGATCGAGTTCGAGGTCGTTGCGTGGTCTTATAGAACGGATTACCCCATTCCATTCTCATTTGAGCATGACTTCTTCTACACGAAGCCGCAATGTTCTGGGGCTGTTATTCAACATGACGATGTGGAAATCACAAAGCAAAACTTACTGCAGCTTAAGGAGACAGTGAACGACTACATCACATTTTTGCGTGATTCAAAAACACATATTTCGCAAAACACATACTCCTATCTCAAAGGATTAAGTAAAATGGGATTTAAGAAGGATACGATAAGAGAATACATCCAAAGTGTCCAAACTTCTCCCCAGTTTGGTGAAGATGGCTGGACAGGCGAAAAACTTGATTATACTACGGTTCTTTGGTCGAAGTCCTTGACAGTACCTGTGAAAATCCTCAATAAAAATAGCATCACTTTACCTCCCAGTTTCCAGAGTTGCCTTGTGGGTAGGCTATATGCGATTCAAATACTTGTGAAATTCAAGGGGGGCGACGAGTCGCAGAACTTGGCGAAACTACTGGTGCCAGTGCTCGTGGGCTAAATTATCTAGTGCGTTCATTAGAAAAGGGCATCATATCGATATCCCAGATTCCCAACAAGGGTTGAAAATTCGGAACACAGTGATTTAGTCTGAATGTTGTGTAGACAGCGAGGTGAGCATTTCGCAGTTGCAGAGTTACTCACGCGGCTACATACGATCAAAGGTCTGAAGACTGAAGGAACTTTGCAACTCATTCAGAAGTTTGCAATCGGGTCACTGGAGACGTTTACGCAATTCATATATTCTCGCATTCCCGTAGTGTGGATATTCTATTGCAACACGATGTAGTATATTATATTTAAACTCTACATCAAGCAAAAGAGATTGATTTTGTTTCGGACAAACGAATCTCCATGCTGCAAATGCTTTAACTCAGAATGAAATTTCTCGCCGATTGCGCGAGGTCAAATTAGTCATCAGGTAAGCCTTCTGATGTCACCGTTCGCATTAACAGGTTTGATTGGCCACGAAGTAAGCATTATTCGCGCCTTCCCGATGCGGTAATCGATCGTCGATGCCGCGGTGAGTTATCTTTGAGTCAGAAATTTTCAGGTCAAGTTTATTTCTTTCAGCTTTTCTTTCTGATCATATTATACAAAAACAATTAATTAGGCGCAATGATTCCTAAGTTGAAAAGAATATTAAATTCTGGGAATGTATTCAAGCGGCTCTTAGCGACAAACAATGGAAATGCATTCAGTGGAACATCTCTGTTGGACAGGGCCACGCTTACCATAAAAAACGGTCCAATCTTTAACGGGTATTCTTTTGGAGCAAACAAAAATATAAGTGGGGAAGCTGTATTCACAACTTCTCTTGTTGGTTATCCAGAATCCATGACAGATCCATCCTATAAGGGGCAAATTTTATGTTTCACTCAGCCTTTAATAGGAAACTACGGAGTTCCCTCGTCTACTGCGAAGGATGAATACAACCTCTTGAAATACCTTGAATCGCCGCAGGTGCAATGTATTGGGATTGTAGTCGCGGATGCTGCCATGAACTATTCTCACTGGACAGCAGTTGAGTCACTTCAACAGTGGTGTCAGAGATCCGGTGTCGCGGCAATTACTGGCGTTGACACTAGGCAATTGGTATCTTACTTGAGAGACAAAGGATCATCACTAGCCAGGATAACCATTGGGGAAGAATATGATGCGGACGAAGATGCTGCTTTCGAGGATCCAGGTGCTGTCAACTTGGTGAGTAAAGTAACAACGAATGCGCCATTCCATGTGTCATGCCCAGATAAGTATGACAAGGGTTATCATGTTGCTGTTCTTGACTGTGGTGCCAAAGAAAACATCTTGAGGTGTCTAGTGCAAAGGGGTGCATCTTTAACGGTCTTCCCATACGACTACCCTATCCAAGATATTGCGGACAAATTTGACGGTATCTTTATCTCAAATGGACCAGGTGATCCCACTCATTGTTCTGCTACGGTTCAAAATCTAGGCCTGGTGATGGAAAAATTCGATGATATTCCCATTTTTGGTATCTGTTTAGGTCACCAATTATTGGCGTTGGCCTCGGGTGGTAAAACGGTGAAGTTGAAATATGGGAACAGGGCGCATAACATTCCTGCCTTAGATCTTTCGTCTGGAAGATGTCACATTACCTCACAGAACCATGGTTATGCCGTCGACGCTGCCACTCTAAATGCCGACTGGCTTCCCTACTTTACAAACTTGAATGATCTCTCTAATGAAGGTATGCAACACAAATCAAAGCCAATCTTCTCTACACAATTTCATCCTGAAGCTAAAGGCGGTCCATTGGATACGAGCTTTCTTTTTGATAAGTTCTTTAGCAACATTGAAACTTATAAAAATGAAAACGGTTTGAATTTGGGTAGCATCAAGCGTTCCTTGCTTGTTGACATTTTACCAAAGGAAAGAGTGGTGTGAGATGATACTTTTCGATGTGCATTTGTCTTCAGATTTAGTTTGTGTATGACATGTTAGGTTTGATAAACGTATACTCATGATATATCCATTGAGAATGTAGACTAAAACTCTTCTTTTGACAGATGATTGGGAAAAAGGCCGACTTTTCAAGTATTTTTCCAGGGGGTAGTCGACTCTCATCTGGTAAGCTCGTGAACGAACTATGCGGATATCTTCAGAGACACCTTATTTAAGTTAGGTGGATTGAGGAAGGGTCTATGAAGGGCTGTCTTATTTTGAAGGAAGAGCTTGCTTACCCGAGTTTAAACGGAGGTAAGTATTCGCTCGGCCTTATTTCACCTTCTTGATGACGCGGGAGACTTACCCGAATGGGAAACTTAAAGCCGATGCCAATGTGGTCCAATGTACTCATCATGTGCTTGGCAGAAAATTCGGGACGAGCCAGATTCTACGAGGTCTAGGCTGATTTCTCCTTCCTTATATGATAGCTTTTTATAGATATAGGTATTGTAGGGCCAAGGGTTGAACTTCACGATTATGTCAAGAATTCATTCAAGCCATATGTGAACGTTACTTTTACTACGGAACGTACACCGATTCCACAAGGATGCCTTTGAGAAGCTTGCTTTATTCAATTGATGTTGACTTTCATGGCCTATTACAATCATAATTTACGGAATTAAATATTTGGGTTCACAAAGGAAGAACCCAAGACATTTGAAAAAGAATAATGAAATTCTCATTTTTAATCATATATAATTCTAGATTTGTTTTTATGTGTAAGTTTCTTTTGGCTCTCAAAAGAACATGTCTTTGTTCGATAACGGTTTTTACGGCCTCAATCGGGGTTGATGACACTATACGACGTATACGACGGGGTTTATACGACGTGTTTCATTTCCTTTCGTTTGGCTGCGCGGGCATGAGACGGCATCGTGTCGCGTAAAGTGTAGACCAATTGGTTTTTTGTGGGCTGATTTTAAACGATTATGCACGTTGCCAGTGGCAACCGAAAATCTACTTTAAATAAACATGGTTTCCAAGTAGTAATTTTTGAATAAACCACCTGAAGTTTTCTTAGATGCTAGACGAACAATTCATACTTGCACAAGCCAAGTCCTTAACTTTTATCGAACGGTGGTGGGCAGCGTGGTACCTGTACTTTGATAACGATCTCATGGCTACGGGGCTTTTGTTTTTCTTGGTGCACGAGGTGACCTACTTTGGTAGATGCTTACCTTGGCTATTGATTGATCAGATTGCTTACTTCAACAGATGGAAAATACAACTGGATAAAATCCCTTCCAACAAAGAGCAGTGGGAATGTTTCAAGGCCGTCCTAAAGTCGCATTTTCTTGTGGAGGCACTTCCTATTTGGCTTTTCCATCCTCTCTGTTCGAAACTCAAGATTTCTATTGATGTTCCATTTCCCTCCATCTCAATCATGGCTTCGCAGATAGCTTTTTTCTTTGTTTGTGAAGACTTGTGGCATTATTGTTTCCACAGATTGTTTCATATTGGATGGTTCTATAGAAACATCCACAAGCAACACCATAAATACGCAGCACCATTTGGTTTCGCAGCCGAATATGCGCACCCTGCTGAAGTTATGGCGCTAGGTGTGGGCACAGTCGGATTTCCTATAATTTACGCTTGGGGGGCCAAAACCTTTCCTCAACTTCAGCTTCCGGCTTTACATTTGTTCACCATAACGAGCTGGATAGTTTTAAGGCTTTTACAGGCAGTGGACTCACATTCAGGATATGACTTCCCGTGGTCTTTGCACAATTTCATTCCATTTTGGGCTGGCGCGGCGCACCACGATTTGCATCATCATTATTTCATCGGGAACTACGCCAGTTCGTTCGTTTGGTTTGATAAAATATTTGACACTGAGGCTGGAGTAGATGCGAAGAGAGAACGTATGCGGAAGCGTAATACGAGGTCCGAGAAACCAGTCACAAAGGTGAAATAGAATGGTGCGTTACAAAGTACGAAAAGAGCCTCCTAGCCCTAGCAAAATTATGAAATTCAAGCAACTCCTTAAATTTGTAATACAAAGTTATACAATGAAGCTAGTAAGTTTTTTGAGTCGGACAGTAGGTGCTCCTTTTGCGGAGCCATAATTCGCAGGCTGCGCCTACACCGAAAAATGAATCCATTTCGCTGATCACGTGCTGTAGGGTAGGGCTGCTGCCCTGAGATTCAGTGCGCTCCTTCTGGTTTTGGAAGGCTTCACGACATTACCGGCATGCGACATTCTAGCGACGTCCGGCTCTAAGTCCCCATGGTCCTGTATGACAGTAGCTGTGAAAATTTTCGCACTGTGTACGACACCTGAAGCTATCGTTAAGGCAAGAAACTGCATTTCTTCTTTCGTTTGAACACTTAGCCAAGTCAAGAATAAGGTATGTGACAATAACATATTAGTCATTGAGATGACTGGATGATTGAATGCGCCCATGAAAGACGCGGTGCTATATCTTTGTGATGTAATGTGTTGTTATTTATATCACAAGACCGAGACGGGGCTGGGATGCCTCAAACAAAGGGGTAGTCCGGAATTGCCCGATGGGCAATCTCAAAATCCAATATTGCCGACTGATACTAACAGCTATAGATGTCCAGATTGAACGAGTATCAAATCATCGGCCGCCGTCTCCCTACCGAGAACGTGCCTGAGCCTAAGTTGTTCAGAATGAGAATCTTTGCCCCAAACACTGTGGTGGCCAAGTCTCGTTACTGGTACTTCTTGCAAAAATTGTACAAGGCCAAGAAAGCCTCTGGTGAGATCGTCTCAGTAAACGTCATCTCCGAGAAGACCCCAACTAAGGTCAAGACTTTCGGTGTCTGGATCAGATACGAATCCAGATCTGGTATCCACAACATGTACAAGGAGTACAGAGACGTTTCAAGAGTTGGTGCTGTTGAGACCATGTACCAAGATTTGGCTGCTAGACACAGAGCTAGATTTAGAAACATCCATATTTTGAAGGTTGTCGAGTTGGAGAAGACTGAGGATGTTAAGAGGCAATACGTCAAGCAATTCTTGACGAAGGACTTGAAGTTCCCATTGCCACACAGAGTCAAAAAGACCAAGAAATTGTACCAGTACAGTGCTCCTTCTACTTTCTACTGATTTTGCTGCAAGGGTTAATGCTACACTTCGACGCATTTTTAGTTGTATAAGCTAATATATCTTCCATCGGTTATCTTCCTACACATTGTCTTTGCTGCAGTGAATATGACTTAATATTTTGTCCTGCCACGTTTCCCCAAAAATGTGTAGTCTTTCTCTTAAAATGTACACCGTTCGTCCTAAGTTGTAAAGAATTTGACTTGTTGTCGACAGCCAAAGTAGGCTTTGGTAAACTTTCACAGTTTTAGCTGCTGAGATATATGGTGCAATCACTTGCGCGCTGCGCTTACTCGATACAGTTCAGCTCAGCACGTCTTTGCTCATTCCTCCAAAGCAGGCTAGCGGATCAAAAATGCTGGATGAAGATGACAGTTTGAAATCTTTGTCGATCTCGTTAGTCAAGGACCCACGCAATATAAGTTTATGGCAAAGCCTCATTCATGCGGCTGAATGTCAGGATGGGTTAACTAATACCGCCCTGAACCAGACTGCGGTTGAAAATCTAAGAATGTCATTCAGTGCCTTTCTCAAAGATCACCCACTTTTCTTAAAATACTGGATTGCATATGCCTCCTGGGAAAGAAAACTCAATCACAATGATAAGGCTGAAGATATATTTGTTAAGGCCTTACAGTTCGGGAGTGGCGACGTAAGCTTGTGGGTGAGCTATCTTAAGTTCAAAATTGAGACTATAACAAACAACATAGATCAACTATTGCAACTCTTTGAAACTGCGCGGTGCAAAATAGGGTATCATTACCATAGTTTCGAATTTTATGAGCTATATTTGGAATTTCTTGAAACTTACGCCGATAAGCAAAATAAGTTTAGGGAGAAGTCTATAATTCTATTGCGGATATTATTGGAGATACCACTCTATAACTATTCAGCCTCATTCCAACGGATCTTGCAATTCTGTTCTTCATCAAGTTCTACAATTGATGACTTGTCTTTGTTTATGCATCCAACGAACCTTAAGGCATTGAAGAAACTGACACGCAATGATAAAAAGGCGATACACGAAGGTGTGAAATTGCTAATTAGGGATGCATACATTGTTACCCAAGCGAAAAGCTACGAATTATTCGAATTCGAAAGAAAAATCATTAACAATAACTCGTCTGTTGGCGTGAATCGTATATCTTCAAATCAATTGGAGATCTGGGAAATGTACTTGAACGCTGTTGAAGTCTTATATCCGTACGAGTACGTGATTCAGCTCTACGAAAGGTCGTGTCTCAGCACTCACAACCATAAAAGGATCGTGTCGAAATATTTTGACTTCTGCGTAAACAGCAGCAGGCTTTGCGAAGCGCGTAATATGCTAAGGAAGAGGTTGTACATCATGGATCATCAAGCAAGTGTGTACTTCCTCATTCGCCTAAGTGACCTTGAGATTGCAATGGGCAATACTATATCAGCTAAGGACATGATCAGCAAATATATACTGGTGAACAGTAATGTGCCGAATAGCGTATTCGAGAAGCTCCTTCACATAGAAACGCTTTTGAACCCTGGCGATGAGGAGTATTTGTGCTCTCTAGTGCACGAATTGGTACTTACCACAAAGTCTCCTATTTTTCTCGAAAAGCTGCGTGGCTTTCCTTTGTCCAAATCGGGCGTTAGAAGTCTACTTTTGAGTTTTATCGAATCGTCTCTTCCTGAGGGCGATGAAGATACGCCGTCGCTTGTGGAATTGAAAGATCTGGCATTTTTTTGGAGAACATTAGTCCGTATCTCCAAGGGCGCAAATCTTGAAGAAATCAATATTCCCAAGAAATTTGAGGGGATTCGGTGATTTATCAGCGCAAGATAGTCAAATTATCTCCAATAAGACGCAGGTGCCATTGGCAGTAAACCATATGGCAATCAACCAAAGTCCAAGTGATTTATTGAAATGCCATTGCAGATAGATCAAATATGCCATGGTTGACAAAACAGTCAAGTTCAATGCCAATAAACTCACATAAAGCTCTGATGTCAAAGTGACAGGCAAGGATAACAAGGAAGGAGCCTCAGTTGGTGTAAAAGTTTTAAGCAACAAGTCACAAAATCCATTAAACCCTATTCCAACCAGTATTAATAAACTGCATGAGCTCATACAGGATTTTATTCCGAGGCAGGGTGAATGACTCAATGCGATCAGAATGTTCATCAAAATATCGTTTAATGAACTTGCCACAGAGAAGACCAATAAGCCCATAACATAGTCCGAGATATCCCACATAATCCCGCCATTCTTCATTAGACAGATAAGCAGTTTCATGATGAAGGCCATCACAGTAAGAGAATTTGTTATGCAAACAATGTCCATCAAAGTGGCACATGCCGAAGAGCTCATAAATAACGGTATGACTTTCACAGCGCAGATTGCAGAACCAATGAAGTATTGTAAAACATCCAAAGGTAATTTAAGCGTTGATTCATTAAATATCGCTGCAGAAATGGCAGTTAGCCAAATATGATACCACGTGTTTGATATTAGGTACCGCTTAAAGTTCTTAGCTTCAGTTTCCGGATCAGCAACTGTTGTCGCCGAAACTGGTATGAAAAGAAAAAGCAGACGGTCGACGATGTTTGAAATGATCGCCAAAAGCCTCTGTAACTTTCTGAGGTATATCGTGTGCATCGTAGGTGAATCTATGAGCTCAAATCGCTCCTGATTTTGAATTAGAAGCGAGACCTCGGTAGCTTGATCTTTCTGAAACGCTCTTTCTAAATCTGTTAACTCATTCACAGTTGATCGGTCAAAATATGCTATTATAATCTGGGCAGGGTATAGAGTGGATAATATGAGGCACTCGGTGATTGTAATTTGACCATCTAAAAGTGTATAGCTTAGAACGAGTATCATGATACACGCAAACAGGTATCCGGTGAGTATCCCCATTTTACCCCGAACACAGAAAGGCCGCAAGATCGATATAGAACCCACTATTATGGTAAAGGTTATCAAGCTAGCACCTAAGACTTGGCCCATGATTAAGTTGATCGAGTTGCTCTTGATCATGAGGTAAGAATTGACGACATCCGGAAGACCATTCATCATTGGTATAAGTAGATAACTCAATACATCACGCTTCCATTGCAAGACATCAGTCAAATTCGTTATCGAGGTTAGAATATAATTTGACAGAATAATTCCAATCAGTAATATGAATATTGGAATGCACAATGCTATACCTGCGGAAAGAAGCGCTAGACGAACGTTCAGCAGTGCAGCATTCGAGCAGTAATACTGATAAGCTATAAAGTAGTAACGCTTGTCACATGTGCTATGTATGTATTCGCATATTCTTTCACTCGAAATATCACCTATGTTGCATAGAGTATTGTTCATTTGGGGTTCTTGACTGTGAAAAAGTTATTGACTGTGGAAAAGTTATTGACTGTGAAATAGTGGGTTATCTCGTGCTGCGGGTGTCATCCTTATCGCAGGCACGTGGATTGCTCTCCGCGCACGATAGACCGGGTGACTACTAGGACGATAACTGATGTTCAAACAGCTTGTAGGGAGAGATTGATAAAGCGCCTTTGGCAATTTCCACATCCTTGTTGATATCTTTAATTAAATCCTCTTGAATGTTAGTAAATACTCCGTTAGAGAGCAATTATTGTTCTGCTAAAAAGCTATTGCAAACGTTGATGGCACATACCTTTAGTTGTATAGTTAAGTTCTGGTCGGATGTACCCCAAGATGACGATTTTCATCATTGCCCCATAAAAGTTGTTCGTGAACTTGTGAATAACGTGTATTTCTGCAGCTTTTGTTTTGTTTTCATAGAACGGATTCCAACCGATAGACATCACCATCGGAAAAACTTCGCGATCCTCTTCTGACAAATGTTGACCATTATCGAAAATAACATCATTTCCCTTACGACTTTCGACAATATCTGTTTCACTGTCTTCCGTTGGAACAATTTTGCTCCATCCGAAATAAATTCCGGTATCCAATGAGTCCAATGGTCCAACTGGGATGTTTGCCGTAGGAATTCCCAATTCTGATGAGCCTCTTCCAAAACCGGCGATCACATTTGCATTGTAATAGACGGGAAAGGGAAGGTTTAGCTCCTTTGGTATTTTTGTGTCAGGTCTCATCTCTGGATCCCTTTCAACAATTCACTGTCGCAGTTGTCTAGAAGGTTGGCTTTCCTTTTCAATTGCCGATACTACGTGCTTAGTCTCACGCACAGCCCACTCGTCACATGACCAAACTTTTAGTCATAACAGCTGCTCAAGTATAGGAGCCACGTCTACAAATTACCTGCTAAAAAAGTTTCTATTGTCTTTTATGGAACACATATGACTAACTTGATTCTGGAACCAATTTAGAACAAATGATTACTTGAATCTGCTTTCCAACTCAGCCAACAACGTTTGTGCGTCCTTCGCGAAAGATCTGATTCCTTGGGCCAATTTCTCAGTCGCCATCGCATCCTCGTTCAACAAGAATCTGAACTCACTCTCATTGTCAATGTATGACACCTTTGGACCAACAGACGAATCGCTCGACTCTGGGTTCAAGACTCTAGGCACGTCTTCAGAGGAGTTCATCAACTCTTCCAACAACTTAGGTGCGACGGTCAAGTAATCACATCCCGCCAAGGCTTTAATCTCACCAACATTTCTGAAAGAAGCTCCCATGACGATGGTGTCATAGTTGTATTTCTTGTAGTAGTTGTAAATCTGTCTCACGGATATGACACCAGGGTCACTCTCGCCGTTGTACTCTTTGCCGGTAGAAGCCTTGTACCAGTCTAAGATTCTTCCGACGAAAGGTGAAATCAAAGTGACTTTTGCCTCAGCACAAGCGACAGCTTGAACGAAACTAAACAACAAAGTCAAGTTGCAGTGGATACCATGCTTAGCCTCCAACTCTTTGGCTGCTTGAATACCTTCCCAAGTAGAGGCAATCTTAATTAAGATTCTGTCCTTGGAGATTCCAATGGACTTGTACAAGTCGATGATTTCGAGAGCCTTTTTAATAGTGGCATCTTTATCGAAGGACAATCTAGCATCAACTTCTGTGGAGACTCTACCAGGAACAATCTTCAAAATTTCCTTACCAAATTCCACCAACAACCTGTCTAAGGCGATGGCAGCCTTTTCCTTTGGGTTGCTTCCCTTGTCCTCGGCATACTTGATGGCAACGTCAATAACCTTGGAATATTCGGCCTTCTTGGAAGCAGCCAAGATCAAAGAGGGGTTGGTTGTAGCATCTTGAGGGGTATATTTGGCGATGGAGTCGAATTCACCAGTGTCGGTGACGATCACAGTTCCGGTTTTTTTTAAAGATTCCAATGAGTTTGACATTTTTGATGGCTCGTAAATCAATTTTCGCAGGAGATCGGCTCCCCGTTATATACTGAGAATTCAAGGGAGTGCACCCAGAATCTAGACACTCGCCACGGTAATTATTAGTAAGTGCGGCCCACGCACTGACATCCGTCGGACCCGAGTGACCCATTTTTGTAAGCCGCTAGTACACTCTTACATTGCTGTGCGGTGGTGGGCGAACCCCCGTTTCGCTTCAGTTAGTCAATCAATTATTCTTTATCACATACAAAAACATGCAATTAACTATAAACCGGAAGAACTTAAATTCTTACTTTCCAATCAGATAGCAATTTCTATATCATGACGTAAACATCGTTGCGCACCAATGTCGCAGGCAAGTTGGCCCTTCGGCCGTGACGTACTGCAGAAGGTAGAGCAAGTAATTAGCTACCCACTAATGTGGTGGTTTTACGTATCTGCTAACATTGCTATGAGAAGAAAGTTATTGATTCAAGCTGGAACAATCAATGTCCAAGATAAAGTGGTTCCCGTGAATACTGGAAAATTTACAGAAGTTTCAACAGATATAGGTACCTTTTCAGTCAGTGTATTCATCCGGAATTTTGATGGAAGTAGCAGGCATAATGATAATAGCTTGTATAACGTTTCAGAGAAAAAACTTTTAGACGGAACACCTGATGAAAATATTGCTGAAACTGACTCCCACGATATTCCCAGTTTAAGACTACTCATAAAATATAGGCCTAATCAAGACATAAGCGGCTCCGAGTTGTTTTTCGGTAATGAGAGCCCTGTTGCTATAAAAGACTACGTTCCCACGACACTAATGTCCACAGGTCTTCGGTTTTTCAAATGGTTCTTGAATCCTAGCATCGAAAGCGATCTTTACGGGGACCATCCTTTCATATACGGATTGGCTCTCAATAGCTTTTCCAAGTTTGGGGATGCCCAGAGCTCAGTGTCAACACTTCCTAAAGAGAACAACGATGCTATAGATTGGGGAGATACAATCCCCGATTTAAGCCTGGTTGCCAAACGACAGAAATACTTTTGCACCCCTGAGAATGCTAGCAAGTTTAGATTTCGCAATGGAGTAGAATACACAATGATTTTTGATACTGACTATCTCAAGCTAGGCGATTCATGTTACAGTTTATCATTGCCTGCATTTGGAAGTCAGTCGTTCGATGTGAACATCTTGAGATTTGCGAACGAAAAGCTAGACAACATCAATTGGATCGTTAAGCGCGCAAGCTCTGGTGAGCCTTCAGACAGCTCATATGGACTTGTCTTAAATTTCAGATTGATGGAGGAAGAAGATTCAAAGGATTAAATATGCTCTCCTTTTGCTAAGATTTTGTCACAAATGACGGTCAAGTAAGACAACAAGTGTCCTAGTGTATCATTTCGTTTAGCAATGACAGAATAGATTACTTCACGCTATGTAGCATCTAACCTTATTTGACAAACGTTGGTTTCCCAGATGTGCTTTATTCCATATGTATATTAAAGCTTGCTAATTAACGTACGCTCAAAAAGACTAGTGTATCGATCGAAAAACTGGTATTGTGGGATTTTACCTCAGTGGAA
Source organism: [Candida] golubevii (assembly GCA_030582695.1). Classification (NCBI taxonomy): domain Eukaryota; kingdom Fungi; phylum Ascomycota; class Pichiomycetes; order Serinales; family Metschnikowiaceae; genus Metschnikowia; species [Candida] golubevii. The sequence goes on along the minus strand of JAJMGV010000011.1, from coordinate 61,404 downwards.
TACCTGTGCTTGTCAGGTACACTCAATCGTTGATATACCGGTAATTTCGTACTAAGAAATCGCATGGAAGTACAACATTGATCTTATGAAAAATATTTAATGTACTCGCCTGTAATAGGGGCACACATATTCAATTAATGTCTGTGGTTGTACTCGCACACAAAGCAGCTCCAACACCGCTACCGTCCTTCGCAATGCGGATGTGAAGCTTCTTGTTGGAACCTTTCAAAGGGTTTATCATTTCGAAAGCTTCAAGCATCCTGTCCCTAAATCCAGGGTAATACTCGATCAAAGATCCATCGCATCCAACCTCGAAATCATTTTCATCAGCGGCATACTGTTCCTTCACCCTCGTCACAATAGCAGCTAAAGGAATTGCAGAAAGATATGCAGCTCGTTTAGCGATTGCCCTAGTAATCGACTGAATCAAAATCCTCTCCTGTACCGTCGTAGGAAGCCTAAGTTCGTTTTCCAATACAAGCTCAGACATACGGAGATCAGTAGAATCATCAATTTCCAAATATGACAATACCTGAGAAGAAAGCAAAAATGGTTCCGTCAATCTATGGGGCAAAGTATTATTTCTTGCATGAAATAAGTCGACAAAGATCAAGCCTTGTTCAAATAAATCAACAAGGATCACCCTCAAGATTTCTCCCAAAAACATACCACTGATTCTTTTCTCAAATAGATGATACCCTTTGTTTGAAGTCTCTTTATCAACAGCTTCGTCGTACTTGGTTGACGGTAATATTTCCAACGAGTTATCAAAAGAGCCCCATTCCATATTTATGACCATCCCAGAGGTATTCTCTGGAATGCTTGTACCGGATAACTTAGGAATGTTGGAGATAGATTCGAAGTATGCACCGTTTGTTCCAGTTCCAAAAATAGCGCCGATAAGAGTTTGCGATTTGGACACACTTTGATCGTTTGCATAAGCCCGAGATAGCAAAGTACCAACAGTATCGTTCGCCAACGCAGTGATCAGAACAGGTACCTCTAATATGTTCAAATGCTTTTGAAAGTACTCCACCACGTCGCGACCCACGCAGTCGGGTAAATCAAATCCTTTTGTCCAGCGTATCAACTTTCCACGGTCGATTGCAGTCTGATCGACTGGAAACGAAAAAGTAAAGCCCATCTTAAGTTTTTCTGTTTCATCGAGTTCGTCGTGGTGTTCTTTTAAAAAATTCTTAACTTTGTCAGCCAAGAAAGAGAACAACGCATCCGAAGTTGAACCTTTCATCAAATCTAATGGAACAGGAAATTTAGACTGTTTCAACTTGAATGTGTGGTCACCATTTAAATCAATGGAGCAAACTCTGAAGTTGGTTCCTCCCAAATCTGCTGCCAAGAACAACCCCTTTTCTTTCCCCGTAGGAATCTTCGTGACGAATGTTGGCAACATGGGCATATAAGCACGAGCAGGAATTTCATTGGTTAGCCCCGCGTCCATAGAGCGAATGAAGTGATTAGTGGCCCGGCAAAGGAAAGCCTCATCTACCTCAAAAAGTTTATTGATGTTGTTGATGGCATTTTCAAAATCTGTTGAACTCATAGCTATGAAATTTTTTTGACGGTAGCCGAAGAGATCGAGCGGGATACTTATACAATAGTCAATTTCTCATAAATGCGGCACTAAATCGCTATCTCGCAAAGCATAATATGCATGCAAAGAAGAAAATGTGTTTGCACTGATTCAAATTTGACCTAAAAAAACCTAGATGGGTTCATCGAATCAATTCGCGTGTATCCACTTGAGCTAATAAAATTTAGAACTTTGTCAATTTATAATCATATTGCAATCCCTCTAAGCTAAAGTGAATTTCATCGCAATATAATAAGGTAATGCGGGGCACCCCCGCACGTAGTATTCGGTGGTCGTGTTCATGTGTGATCTGCTGTTGCACACAGTGTAGACACAGCCCACAAATATACAACAGTGTAAATTTTACAAATAGACACTTCCTCGTATGTTCGGTCATGTGCCAAGGAAGTACAAACATTTATATTTTCGTTTGAAGCTCATGTGAGAAGTAGTCAAATGGAACTGAACTAGAAAGCGTAGAGATTTTCGTACAAAACAATTTACAAATGAGGGATCATACGACTACGTGTGTGTTTCCCATATTTTGGACCTACGTGTATTTTTTAACAGCAAACTTAAATTTGTGCCCGGGGACAAGTAAACATGATCCGCAGCTGAGAAAGTATAAAACGAACATATTGCACTAGACAGACAAGGGAAACTCACTGACCCACTCGGAGATTTCAGCCTTGATTTTATCCAACTTTTCATCATTTCCATTCAAAACTGTGGTTTTGAAATCTTTTAATTTGTTCGCCTCCTTTGGCAAGTTTGCCTGGATTTCTTTAGCATAGTTGACAGCAAAATCGATGTAGTCGACTATCTTCTTGAAGTGCTCCTCTCCAAGTCCCCGGGAAGTCATTGCAGGAGCGCCGATTCTGACACCCCCTGGCACCAAAGCCGATTTGTCTCCCGGAATTGAGTTTTTGTTCAACGCAATGTTAATACGCTCACAAATTGTCTCCACTCTCGCACCGTCAATCTGTTTGTCCTTCAATGAGACTAAAACCATGTGCGAGTCAGTGCCGTCTGACACCAAGCGATAACCCTTTTTAAGAAATTCTGATTCCAATACCTTGGCATTTTTCAACACTTGCTCTTGATATTCCTTGAATTCAGGTGTAGCAGCTTGCTTCAAAGCAGTAGCCAAAGCTGCAATAGTGTGATTATGGGGCCCACCTTGATGGCCAGGGAAAACTGAAAAGTTTATAGGGTTCTCCAAATCGTACATAATTTCTTGGCCAGTTTTGGGATTGATTGATCTCACTCCTCTTCTGAAGAAGATCATGGCGCCTCTTGGTCCTCGCAAAGACTTGTGTGTCGTAGTTGTAACAATGTCAGCATATTCGAAAGGTGAAGGAATAACTTCACTAGCAACGAGCCCTGAGATATGAGCCATGTCAACAACCAAGTAGGCTCCCACTTTATCGGCGATCTCGCGCATTCTTTTGTAGTCAATCAAGCGGCAGTAGGCGGATGTTCCAGCTACAAGCACCTTAGGCCGATATAACACTGCCGTTTTCTCTAGCATTTCATAGTCAATTAAGCCCGTCTCTAAGTCTACCCTGTAGGGCATTGTCTCAAAGTATGTTGACACAGCAGAAATTTTTCTGGAATCCGTTTGATATCCATGAGACAAATGCCCGCCATGAGGTAAGTCCAAGCCCATTAATCTCTCGTGAGGTTTCATGATAGCTTGATACACTTGCAAATTAGCTGGCGATCCAGATAAAGTCTGAACGTTAACTCCCCACTTGTCAGGGATTACGTGGAAGGCCTTCAACGCTCTCTCCTGACACAAAGTCTCCATTTTATCAATCTGCTCATTTCCACCGTAGTACCTAGCACCTGGGTATCCCTCCGAATATTTATTACACATTGGGGTTCCCAAAGCATCGAATACGGCTTTCGTCGTGAAGTTCTCACTGGCAATTAAAACGATAGAATGTTTTTGTCTATCAATTTCTGCTTTAATAATGTTGTCAACCTCAGGATCTGTGTCAGCCAACAGGCCTTCCACTAAGTTCTTATGTTTTTCAGATAATGCGTATGACATGACGATTTGATGTTGTTGTATTAAAAACGTAGGTTGAAGAATACGGAATTACGTTAATATATATAGTAGCGAAAATGACTCTGATTCGCGCTTCGGAGTCATGCTTATTTGCCGGCAAACTGTTCAAAATCGCACAAAGGACGGCAAACAGTTGCCAAACAGCTACGCCTGCAATCAAGGCACACCAAAAGCTATGAGACCATGGGCTACCCTGAAAAATTCTCTATTCAATCCGTTTGCAATTGTCATTTTATTGCACTAAATCCTCCCTAATATAGAGTAACCCTTAATCTGTGGGAAATTGCCAATTTGGGCACCACAACACACAAGCAACTGATGCCACTAATAGTGAACAGATACAAGTTGTAGTTTGTGTAGTGAGTACTGAGCAAGAAAAGCGTTATCGGGACCATCATTAGAAATTTCTTAGTAGGCGTGTATTGATCACCATTATCAATTTGCTCCCACATTGTTAAATTGTCATATGCACCTGAGTTGAACTCAAAAGGCGTACCCTTCACCTGATGAAACATGATGTATGATCCAATATTATAAGTGACATTCGTCATAGTCCATCGCCAGTCGTTGTCAAGAGCAGTTATGAAATCGAAGAACAATTTCAAGAATATGATGATAACTATATGAATCACCCAAGCCCCCTTGTAATGGACCCAATCTGCATTCAAGTTGGGATTCAAGGATTGATCAATCTTTGTATCTAATGTGTCTGGTTCAAGGTGCTGAATCAATGAGGAAGATCTTCTTTTCCTTGTATTGACACCATGCGAATGTGATGGGGTGGGTGTGAGAAGCCCTTCTTTATCACCAATACTAGTTCGTTTTGGACTGCTCATTATTCACGTCAATTAATTTTTCACTTGCACTTTAAAATGACGGCTTATAATGTGACTTTATTGCTATATTCAAAAATGGGCAATCCTATCTTAACTTTTGGGGCTTGCCTCTAGCACGTTTAGGAAAGCGGATTGAACTTGCCGCATGTGTGATCCTGAAGTATTACCCGGATTGTGCGCGTGACCAAAGTTTCCGCAGGACGAGCTTTTCTCAGAGATATAGGTCAGTTCGATTCGACTTTACAAAGCCATTAAGTAGGCAATAAAAGAGTGCCACATTTGATTTTCTTGTTTCATTTAAATTTAAATCGGCTCACTACCTAGGTGTATTATATTTATGAAAAACTTATTAGAAGCGAACATTTAAATTCAGAAGCGGACACGCAAACGAGGAACCACTTTTTCCGCTTCTTCAGTTTCTTTGAAACACATCCGGGTGTAGACTTGTACGGCAACTCATCTCACTTCAGTATTCCCAGTTATTTCTTCTATTGAATAAATAAGAGAAACGTTTTGCGAAAAACACGAAAAACATCTTAAAAATATCACTTTGTGACACATGATCCCAGAAGATTTTGTTCGTTGGAGATAACGGACAACACGTTTAGCAGGACTCATGTCAGCCTTTGTTGGAGCTGATACATGTCTGGAAATTTTCAGGACAATGTAGCTAATGTAAAGAGTTTAGTCAATAAAGTCAGACATACTATTTTCTTTTTTCATGTTTTTCCTATCCATGTTGGCATAAAATTGTTGTCGTGAAGCCACCAGCTCCATTATTTTGATCGATGAATCTTTTTTGGGGCCAAGCTCAAGCTTTAGTTGAAAGTTACACACATCATAAATTCGAATTGTCCAATGCGGCTGCGGACTCGGTTTAGTTCCTCCGGAAGTACCTTCTGCTCTAATAAATTTCTAGGAGCCTAATTCGCAGTGTAAATACCAGAGAGCTAACTCCTAATTCGCCCTTCTTAATTAGCTCCTTAAGCCGGCTTTCCTTGAAGGCTTCCTGTAAACAAAAAAAAAAGTTTCGGTCTTAATTGATGAGCCTTGCCTCTATATATTACTTCCTGAACTTCGGTCAATAAGTTGATCTCGAATGCAACTATGCGTGCTTACTGCTCAACGCAAAGAGCACTCATCCATGTAGGGTCTAAGTTACGTGATATTTGAGTTTCTTGAGGATAGCTGACAAGGAAAGCTGACAAGGCTAGTTGTGGTATAATATCTTGTAATCCCGATGTAAATGATCGATGTCACCTCTAGGCAATTCAATGAAATCATAGTAATCACACCACAATTGGATTCGATGGTGGGCATCTGATTTCTTCCGGCTAGTGAGATACATGTACATGCACTATATATAGATTTAGACTAGGGAAAACATAGCTGCTAACTTTTCTACTTCAAATATTCATGAAAGATTTACTACTACTCTTCTCTCCGCCCCTGACGATACCGGTTGCTTTCCGCACCATCTACAGACTGACCGGGTCCCAAGGCGTGCAAACGCGCACCAATCGACCTGCTCAGACTGCAATCAGTTTTTTTCGTAGGTTTGAACAGAGTGCGTGAATGTCAACCGTAATCTTTCGATCGCTACAAGCAGCTCCACGAAACGGATCCTTCTTATCACATTTATTCAAAGACCCCAATGACGCAAGGCAAGCGATACACAAGTGTGAATGATGTGTTTCGATTTATTCCTAATGTGATTGGGTACATCCGAGTCTTGAGTGCGATTCTCTCGTTCATAACTATGAAGAATCATCCAATTTGGACTCTGTTACTATATGGTATCTCAGGATTTCTCGACGCGTTTGACGGGTATGCGGCGAGAAAATATAATCAAGGAACTAGATTTGGTGCTGTTCTAGATATGGTAACTGACAGATGCGCAACTTCGTCTTTGATTTGCTACCTCTGTGTTATATATCCCCAGTACTGCGTGTTTTGGCAATTGCTTGTTTCACTTGACTTGTCATCACATTACATGCACATGTACGCCATGTTGTCCTCAGGATCTGCTTCTCACAAGAATGTTGGAGAAAAGTCAAAGCTCTTAAACTTGTACTATACGAACAGGAAGGTATTGTTTTTCGTTTGCCTTGTCAACGAGCTCTTCTACATTGCAGCATACTTGCATTACTATGACTTTTTTTGGATGGGCACGTTCTTAGGATGGCTAAGTGCTCCGATCTGGATTTTCAAGCAGATCGCTAATTTAGTGCAATTGAAAAACGCTGCTTTGATTTTAGCCGAAAAAGATGCGTTAGACAGATCAACAAAAGTGAACTAATTTATTCAAATGGGCTCACGCATAAATATTTTGCTGACCCCGTCGGAGCATTCAGACTGGGCGTCTCTCCAAGTAGCCGAGCCTACTTTGCTCATTCGAGCGTTTAAGCAATGCCTCGATCCCTCTTAGAGAATGCATGCTAAAGTCAGCAAGCAATCTAGAATTATCATAGTTTTTGAAAGAGAAGCTCGCCGATGATATTTGACTCTCCAACTCGAAGCACTTGGCAAGCATGTTTAAATCTCCGCTTGTTTTGAAGCCTGACATGCTCACACTTAAAAAATGTAGGCAATTATTGAATATTTTCCTCCGTGAATTCTGTTCCTGAATCTCACCCAGTTTCAAGAGCCCAAAACTCAGTTGAGCAAGTTCGTACGAGACTAATGAAATAAACGAGTCATTGCAGGCATAGCATGCCAGAGGAAAGACTGACAAAGCCAAGGTGTATGCTTCACTAAAGTTTCGGTTATTTTTTAGAACTTCCACGAGTAAGAGACTTGCCTCCAACAAGAAGGGTAGTAGGCCCTCTTCTTTGGCTACTTTTATTTGTTGCAAGATGAGCGAAAAGGCTCTCGTGGGTTTTCCGGCTTCGATGAAAACTTGAGACTTCACAATTCTGGACTGCAAGATATTTAACAATTGAGATTGCCAGGGGCATAGTGTAGCCAAAGATCCTAGACTGTTTCCATTTATAGTTTCGAGCGCTTTAGTGTGATTGCCCTCTCGTGAGAAAAGTAACGCAGAAAGCCACAGCCTTTCGAAAAGTGCCTTCTGGGTCAAGCTTTCATGTCCGAAAGCATTCAAGGCCTCAGAAGCAAAACGGAATCGCCCCTGTCTCATGGAAATCCTCGCCGATCGAATGGCTGATTTGCAGATCTCTTGATTTTGCTTTTTGTTACAATTATCACTTGAGTCAAATCCAGTTTCAGGGTTCTTGATTTTTGGATCTTGTGCACAACTGCTTGCGTCTAGCCTATCACAATTTGAACCGCATGATAATTCCATATCAGCATATAAACTGGCCAATTCAAGAACTCCCACACGGTTCCACAAGCCTGAAGTTGTCAGGCAATTTGTTATGAACGTCATAATATCATCATTGATTGCAAGGTAAGTAGATTTGAAGAGACTTTCGTAATACTTCATGAATCCTGCGTTGCTATTCATGAGGTATTCTGATTCGAATCTATGGCTCATTGCTGCCAATGGTAAGGAAATGCTCAGTGACTTTCGAACCAAAGTCGCAAGAAGCTGCAGTTCATTTTTCACCTGATTTAGAGTTCGATTTTTCCAGAGATGGGGATTCTGTCTCACAAAGTCGAATAGCCAGGATAGAATGTAAGTGAGAGTCGAGTTGTCCTTATTTTCTCGAGCCACTGATATCGCTTCTTCAATGGAATCCAAAGCTTTATCAAACTCGCCGAAATGCTGATGCAAAGAAGCTTTTGACACAAGAGCGAAATGATAAAAGTAGCGAGATCCTTTGGATACCATATAGTCGAAATACCGATGTAAAGAGTCGAAAGCTCCACGATAATCGCCATGAAGCAAGGTTTCCAAGTATTTCAAGTAATACATGGAAGGAAAATCTACTTCATTTGCAACATTACCCGCTGAGTACAGAATATTTTGGCCAGCCATTCGCGTAAACATCAACCGTAAACTACGCGGAGCGCTCGTCCCATACCTTTGTAAAATTTGTATCTGATTCTCAATTAGCGACTCAAAATATTCAGTAGTCATATGTTCCTTATTATAGTACAGGTCAGGTGCTTGCATTGTTCGAAGGTTTTTACGAAGGTTCTCAAAAAGACTCTGATCATTCAAGCCCGCTTTCGGTGAAAGATCTTCTCGAGATATACCTTCGCGTGATCCATTGAAGTTAAGGTCGGGGCTGATTTGAGCTACGCACATGGAACCATTACTCAGAGACATTGCCCCATACTTCCTTTCAAGTTCCTCGTGTAATCTCAAAGTGCTCTGTCTGTAAGTACAAAGACCGCTGAAGAGGCGGGAACTCTCATCAATATGCAACAATCTAAATGAGAGTGCAGAGCTTTGGATAAAACGTCCAATTAGAGATCTTTGAGAGACTTTTTTTGGGCCCTTGTGAGTTATGGAGAGCAGTTTCGCGACAAGTTCGTACGTCTCATTAACTGCTTTGAGCAACAGGTCTGCCGAATCTATTTCCCACAAAACGCGGAGTAATTTGAGCTGTAATATTTTGTCGTGTGCATCTTTGGATGAAGTTTTCTCAGAATGCTTTTTCTTCCTCTGGTACCTGTCATATTCCGCACTAATCTGTTGACAAAATGAAAGAAGAGTGATTTCAAGTGCGTTGCGTCCTTCATTTGACAACAAGTTGTACTCGAGGCTCTTAGCTAGAAGAGAGACAGTAAATTTGGATTCAGAAACCTCACCGGAAACAACAAGCCTTAAAGTTATTAGTAAAGCGATAGTTTGAGGTGATAGCTCATTTAACATTTAGGGGACCGTGAAGTGGTGAAGAATCGATCGCATTCTGTGTAAAATTCAGGGCTGGTTTCTGGCCACGTGACTCTACACTGTTCCGCATCGAAACTCTTTCTTTCGGAGAGAATACGCTGGCTGGTTAAATGATAACCGGATAAGTCAATTCTATTGAGTGGGGCAAGAACAATATTTAAGAGGTGCTAAGAATACTGTAGATCAATTGGAGTGAGCAACCATGTGAAAGAATCGTCTCATTAAGGAATCTAACTAAGAACAAAGAAGCGCTCTATCCATCTCGGAGACCGGTTGCTTGTCACAAATTCATCGATTACAACAGTTCATTTTCTCAGGCAAAGTTTTTCAGGAAAAGCTCTTCACTGAACTGATAGACCTGGGCTTATTTGAGGGGCGTAAATAACGCGTAAAAGTGTATCTCAGGAAAATTAGACATGATCAGAATCTGCGAAGAGTACTCGGGTGTCCATTCAGCTTGCTACTATTCAGCTTGCAAAATCAGATACAACGTATGCATTGGCTTTTGTACCCCGAGAAACCACGACCACAATGTCTCGCTTTCCACAATACGAGCTCAAATTTCTCTTAGTTTAGAATCACTCATCAAGAAGATAGTATTGATGAAGCAAAATGCAATCTCCACCTCTCAACAGATCTAGGCCATACGTATAGTAGTAGCCCTCAGAAGTCACAACACGTATTATTATTTGTCGCTGATCATTCTGTGACAGGCTCGAGCGGGCGGTTTGTCCACTGATGTGATCGGTTTCGGAGTCGTCAATTGCACCTTGATAATCACCATCCATCACCGCGATGGATTTCACATCTTTTCCAATGCTTTGAAGCTTTAAAGACGCAAAATGCCGAGTAGGTTCCAAGATTGAAGAAAAGCGAGACGGAAGGTAATCGCCCATTTTCTGAGCTGCCTTTCTACCAAGATGCTGCGAGGATCGACGGATAAGACGAGCAACAGATAATCTGTTGTGATCTACAACAGGTTCCGCCTTTTCTCGGTTTTCGTCTCCTCCACTCATGGTAGAAAGTCCAGAAGTTAGACTCCCAAAGGAGTTAGACGAACTCTGTGATAGCTTTCGGTGCTTCTGCGATGATTCAATGACACCATCATCGCTTAAGGCCTCCGTTTCAGCATCACTATCGTCACCATCATCCGCGACAAAATCATCTTCATCACTCGCGTGATCTTTATCATTTTCTTCCTCGCAGCGTTCTTGCAGCTCAGTATTTTCACCATCCAAATGCATTTGAACACCTGCGTCTGTATCAGGAATGGATATCATTCGATTTGCAGTTGAATTTTCATCTTGAACTATAATTCCACCCTGCTCCTCTTCAATGGTTTGATATTTAGAGTCTTCACTGCGACAAATAGTTCTGGACTTTCGGCATTCCTTCTGTTTATTAGCTAGAAGTTCATCTTCACCAAGGCGAAAAACATGCACTGTTTCACTAGAGCTTGTCGCAACAATATACTTATTGTCATTGCTAAATGATAGAGAGAAAATTTTGGTTGGATAAGTCCCTCGTCTGAATTGATACAACTTGACACCTGTTTTGACATTGAACACACGAATTATTGTTCCTTTATCCGACGCTGTAGCAAGTAATGAACCATCTTTAGACAAGCACATGGCAGATAAGGCGGATTTGTGCGCCTCGATCACTGTCACTGGTTGAAGTGAAGTTAGGTCAAAGATAATGGCATCACCAACCCGATTGGGAGCATTACTCACAGACTGTATGTTATTTTGCGCTGAGTGTGTGCCGCCATTCGTATTGATACCATTCACAAGTAGTGATTCGTGAGTTATAGTTTTGGGTGGGGAAGGGTATGCCAAAAGGCTAATTGCAGTGGGCAGCTCATCTCCTGACAAAGCACATAACAGGTTATAATTGGGTGACGTCTCGATGATATGAAGCAAGTTCATGCTCTTTATATCATAGATATAGATCTGCTCCTCAAGCAAAACGATCATACGATAGCGACTTAGGCGAACCAGTAAAATTGTAGATGGGAACATGAGGTCACAAATTGTACTTTGTCTCTTCGAATTCAAAAGTTTGAGTCTTCTTGGTGACGAGCCAATTTCCTCGCCTAGACCAACAATCGCCAATAATGAAGTTGAAAAGAGCATCTCGACGATACCAACAGACTCTTCTTGTCGAGCAGAACAGCACTTAACAACACTTGGCTTACATGTGTATATCCGATAACCACCGCTGAGCCCGAGTGCCGCACAGGTGCCATCTTGATTAAAAGTGATGTAGTTCACATTACTCAGTCTGTCAGAGATGCTTGGAGTTGACTCCAGCCTGTATCCGGTTTCGTGGATTGAGGCCATGCCTAGCTTAATTATGTTATTAGTGGATTCGCAAAAAATCTGTGGGGCGCCAGTGCATGAGTTAACTCCCGTCCCCTCGCACAGCTGCGAGGCCGCGGGGAAGGGAATGATTGACACTTAAAATGTGGGCAAACATGTGCAATTATTATCATAGGCCGTATATACCAGGAATCAATATAATGAATTTAATGAGTTCATTTCGCCAGTGTCAACGAGGAAAATGATGCTAAAAAGAATAAAAAAAATAAAAAGAAAAAAAGAAAGAATACAGAACATAGCTTCTCATGTATGTTATAGTTATAACTTCATGCGATCCATCACGTGAAAGTCAATATTCCACCCATGCTATCCAGTCATGAAGCTATTTTGAGATCAACCAATGAATAAATCGGTCAATCATTGTGACTGTTATGTCATGGGTTGCACCGTCCTCATAATAAACTTCTGAGTTCAAGTTTGTGTTTAGATACATATCAATCCACAGCTTGGAGATTGCGGGAGGTACAAGCGGATCCTCACTAAAGAAGGTAGCGAACATGTCAATCTTCTTGAACGGATACTCTTCAAAAATTCTCATGTCTTGAGAACTCAATAGTTCGTGGAATGCTTCCGGGTAGAGAGCTCTCTCAGTGTCATTCAAGTTCAATTCTTCATATGAGCTATAAAATAGCTTTTTGTCAAATTCTTTTGTACGTCTCAAGCGGTTGATGAGTAGGGTGGTAATGTCAGAGCAGGCAATATTTGGATTAATCATTGAAACGTTTTCTGGGTATTGGTAACCAAATCTAATCACCGCGTGACCTCCTTGCGAATATCCAGCAAGGATATTGTGAAAGCGAACCCTTGTGCCAGCAGCTTTAGCCTCTGGCTTTACGAAGCGATCTAAGTCAAGGTAGCATCCAAGGAAATCCATCACAAGCTTCAAGTCTTGGACAGTGCCATCAACACATGATATCATATCAATTCCGTGCGTTGCATTCTTAGACTTCCATCCCAGATTCCGCAATTTGTCAATCTCTCTTTCTCCGTGATTTCTGCAATCAAAAGAGACGCCTATCATTGGGATCAGTGATGCTTTGTTGAACTCGGATATAATCTTAGAAGCAATTCCTCTCATATACGAGTGGTCTCCGCCTCTTTGATGTACGAGGTACAATACATTCACACGGATGTGCGACCCCTTCTGAACCTTATCAACTTCACTTATAAGTGAAGCAAGTACTTTCGAGTTGTATAAGAAGCATTTGATACCACCAATAAAGATATTCTCCTCTGAAATAGAGTCATCAAAGTCTATGCTCAACATTACTCTATGATAACGGAGAAGCGTTCTAGTTCAACAGTGATAGATAATTCTTATAGAGCAGTGCAGCAGGGCCGGAAATATTTGCGCGTAGCTGCGCAGGCCCCAGGGGCAACAATACTGCAAGCGCGCTAATTTTCACTAGCTAGCTGCTCAAGTGCTGGGATCTTAATTATGCGAAATCAAAATCACAACGTTCGTCGTACTCTTTTAAACAGACTAGTGGAAAGTTCATGTTTTTGAGAAAAGGCTTGTGCTGATATGTTGGTTAAATTCGGAATCGTGCAATAAACTAACTTATATATGTGAAGTGAGGGGGCAAGACGCGAGACTGCAGACGTCCGTGTCTTCTCCGCACAATCCTCGGCCGTGCGGAGGAGGGCCTTGTCTCACATGCCAAAATCGTCAATATATAGTTAAAGCTACATTTGCGTCGCCGAAATTGGGACTACTGGTTTCTTTCCTAACTTGAAACAAATATGCCTCAATCAAAGACCAAAAAGAGCTCCCCAAAGACCAAAAATGCGCCTTTGATAGATAGTGAGAGACAGTCACACTCAACCGGGTCTGACGCTTCGGGTCTGGACATTGACACCAAGTCAATCTTGCAGTACACACAGATCGAGGAGATTCCCAAGATCGTGGAACAGCTCAAAACTTCTTTTCATGAAGAGCGCAAGACTCATTCCTTGCAATTTCGTTTGAATCAGCTAAGGAATCTCTATTTTGCTGTCAAGGATAACATTGATGACCTCTGTGATGCTTTGTATGACGATTTCTCTCGCTCTCCATCAGAGACCAAAAATTTAGAGTATGCACCATTTATGAGTGAATTAGTTCATACAATGGCAAACTTGCACAACTGGTCAAAGTGTGAGCCTGTGAAGGATGTACCTCTCAATCTCAAGACAGCTCTGGTGTACATAGAGAAAGTTCCATTGGGAACTGTACTTATCATTTCCCCTTTCAATTATCCTTTGCTCTTGACTCTTTCTTCCCTCATTGGTGCTCTCTCTGCTGGGAACTGTGTGGTTTTGAAGGTGTCAGAGTTTGCACCACGGTTTGCAGCGTTGTTGACCAAAATTCTCACAGGATGCCTCGACCCAAGTGTTTTTGCCATGGTCAATGGAGGAGTTCCCGAAACGACTGCCCTTTTGGAACAAAAATTCGACAAAATAATGTACACGGGATCAACATCAGTTGGTACGATAGTTGCCAAGAAAGCTGCAGAGACATTGACGCCTGTTCTTTTAGAATTGGGAGGGAAGTCACCGGCTTTTGTTCTTGGAAATGTGACCGATAAAGACATGAAGGTAATCGCGAGAAGAATTGTTTGGGGCCGCTTTACCAATGCAGGACAAACATGCGTTGCCATAGATTATGTTCTTGCGGATGAGAAAATCAAATTGAAGTTAGTCGCAGCGATCAAGCAAGTTGTCGAAGAGGAGTTTTATCCAACTTTGGACAAAAATGATTCTTCCTTCACTCACATTATTCACGAGCGCGCTTTCGAAGGCATCAACAAAATGATCAAGAACAGTACAGGCAACGTGATAACTGGCGGAAAGGCGGACCCAAAGACCCGTTTCATTCCTCCAACTGTCATCGATAATGTTAGTTGGGATGATTCCACTATGCAACAAGAAATATTCGGACCGATCTTACCAATCCTAACCTACAATGACTTAGCAGAAGCTGTGAATGAAGTCGTCAAAAGGCACGATACACCATTGGCACTATACATTTATACCTCTGGATCGTCCCTGCGCAAAGATCCACAAATCGACCTTATTAGGCTCGCAATCAGATCAGGTGGCACCATGGTGAACGACTCTATCTTACATGTTGCACTTGCTAATGCCCCTTTCGGTGGCATAGGCCAATCGGGTCATGGGGCGTATCATGGCTTCTACTCCTTCCGTGCTTTTACGCATGAGAGAACCACTGTTGAATCAAGTCTTCTGAACGAATTTACTAGTAAAGTCAGGTATCCTCCTTTGACTGAGAGTAAGGATCAAGTTGTGAGGGCCTCGATGATCCCGTACAATGAGAAAGTGTGGTTTAATCGGACCGGAAATGTGGCAATTGGAGGGCCCGGTCTGATTTGGTCCGTATGGCACAGAATTACTGAGATTGGCAATTTGATATATCGTTTTGCTTCTGCGTGAAATTTCAGACCTTCGAAATTCAAGTATTTTTCACAAAAAGAAAAAGAAAACCAAAAAAAAAAAAAAAAAAAAAAAAGGATTCATTTAGTTCAGCCATTAGTACATACGCTCTGCAAGTACATTAACCTAGATACGTATCCTAAGATTCAAGGATTGTCTGAAGCGAATCTAGCACAAGCAAAAGCAATGGTTATTTGCGTCGAACTTCTTTGTGTCACAGTTTCATAGTGTGTCGTAAATCGTTGATGAGAATTGCGTAATTAACCTTCAGATACGGGATAAATTACAACAGCGCGCAATACTGCTACTTTTAACGGCTTTACGAATCTTAAGCCGTTGGAAAGGCTTTTTTTATAATTTTATTTTGCTTTACAGTTTATGTGTTGTAGTAGATTGAGCAAACTCAGCCTGCAAACACCTCCTCTCTAGTCATATGTATCAATCATCGAAAAAAGAAAAAAAAAAATACCAATACTGAACGTCAATGGTTCGCAGACACCTCACGTTCTCCAACATGCGCTTAGTTAAGGAATTTTTCATTGCAATAATATTTATGACTGCCGTGAGTTTTGAAAATTTGTCTATGACTTGTTATCCGACCAGGTAGACTTATCATGACTCCCGGTCTCACACAACTCAGAGAATTCTTAGCTGTGCCCGATGTGCGGGAGCGTGGTGCATCCGTGAACCCTCCGAATGACGTTATATGTTTAAACTTGAGTTCATAAGTATTGTTTAGCAGTGAAATTTGCAGTAATCACATAGCATCATAATTTAAATCCAAAAGATATCTATGTTTTGGATCTCATTTGTTTGAATAGTATGGGTGGGTCATGGGCAAACATTTCATGCCCCCTTCTAGACTAAGTCCATGCCGTGTTCTGATTTAGACTACAAGTTGTATATTTACTGGAAAAAAAAAAAGAAACATCACCCGACTTAGCTGCTTTACACGCATCACGATTCACGAAACTGCTTTCACTACATTACTGAACTTGCTGGTTCATCGTTCAAACCTCTATGTTGTAGCTTAGCGATGTGTAAGGTTAAGATCGCGCTCGTCTTCTACATCACCGCACAAGAAGATTTGCGCCACCGTTTGTAAGCCTGCATACCTTACATAGATCGCCAATTTCAGTTTTGATTTAAAGTTCACGAACAACACCGTTGACTATTATCGCCATGGCTTTCACTTTGATAATCAAAAATGCAGGTAATTTGCATGAAGTCTCTCTTGAAGAAAATTCAAGAGGCATTGACTTGAAGCGGCAGATTCAGGAGAAAACCCAGATTCCCCTCGATCGTCAAAAAATCTTGATAAAGGGAGGCAAATTAACCGACGATGTCGTTATAGCAAGCCTTAACTTTAATCAAAAAGCACCCATAATGGTCTTGGGTACGCCAGACAAAGATTTGCCGATCGGAAGTACGACAAAACCCGTTTTCTCAGAGGAGCTCAATGATAAACAGTTGGGAAAGGTATCTCGAGAGCCCTCGGGATTGCAGAATTTGGGAAATACTTGTTACTTGAATTCCTCTTTGCAAGCAATATTCAGTATGAAAGATATATGCCTGAAAATTCAAAGCTACAATGGAACTGCAAACCCATTAGTTAAATCTTTGAGGTCCCTTTTCGATTCAATGTCGAAAAAGCAAGAAAATGTTGCACCCATGATTCCCTTGATGCAATTTCGGAGTCAATTTCCACAATTTGCTGAGCAAGAAATGGGTGTGTACAAGCAACAAGATGCTGAAGAGGCATTCTCTCAATTGTTGAGCAGTTTGGGTTCTGTGCTTGAAATTGATGACTTGTTGAGAATCACTTACAAAGTGCTGTCGAAAGACTTGGCTTCTAGTGAGGAATCAGTCACCACGGAAATGAGTTTCAAGCTAAATTGCTACATCGATATCAAAACCAACTTTTTGAGGGACGGTATATTGAACGGCTTGAAAGAATCAATCGAAAAATATAACGAGTCATTGCAGGCTAACACTGAACATCAATTAACCAAAACAATCACAAGGTTGCCCAAATATTTGACTGTTCATTTTGTGAGATTTTTCTGGAGAAAGGATACCAAAAAGAAGTCAAAAATTTTGAGGAAGGTCCTGTTTCCATTTGAATTGGATTTGGCAGAGATGCTTGACGATTCAATAAAGGCAGACAAGATTTCGATCAGGGACAAGTTGAGAGCCATTGAAAAAGAAAACCTTGACTTGGTTCGTGACTTCAAGAAATCCAAACGCGACCCTTCCTTGAATCCGCAAGAACAAGACGAGGAAGATGATATGAAAGTTGCTTCCATCAGATCAAAGTTCAAAGATGATTTCTCTAGTATATTACCTGAATCATTCGATATGGAAAACTCTACTGAGAATCCCTCCTCTGTCTATGAATTGACGACCGTGATCACCCACTCCGGCATTTCTGCAGACTCGGGCCATTATCAAGCATTTTCGAAAGATGAAAAGGACTTGAATGGTGACGTGTGGTGGAGATTTGATGACAACAAGGTGTCCACTGTTCCAAGAGAAAAAGTCGAGGCTTTAGCTGGCGGAGGGGAGAGCGATTCTGCTTTGATTCTAATCTACAGAGCGAAGGGAATGTGAATTACAAATTACCTGCTCAAAACGACGCACGGCTTTTCGGGGTCAATCCAGTTTGGTCTAATGAATTAAAACTATAAATCGTGAACCATTCTCTTAAAGCTCTCAATTTCGTCCCAGCAATTGAGAGACTTTCCTTTGCTATCTTTCAAACAGTTAACGACGGTAGCTTTCGCATTGGTAATTCTGTCATCAACTTTAACCTGAATTGCTGATGCATTTTCTCTTAAAGTTTTTGAAAGTGAGGAAAGTTTTTCATTTGATGAACTAACCGAAGACAGATCCTCGGCTTTTCCCAGTAAGGCGCTAGAGGCAGAGGCTTGATACTTTGTAATCGCCTCTTTTTCTAAGTTCTTTAACTCCGATGCAACACGATCTTGTATGTAGCTCTCCGTGTATTGCGCTCTCGTATAATCCGACTCTTGTGAGCTTTCCAAGTGAGACAAGAATGAAGCACTATACTCAATTGGTGCCTTTGGAGTGAAAACCTTTGTTTCTGGCTTGGACGCGGAAGAACCCATTAAATGCTATTTGTTAGCTAACAGTTCGGTGTTTGTGAGACCAAGTCAGAACTCGTTTCATATATGATGAGTTTTTGTTCTTTCCGGCGCTAAGCGCTAAGTACATACATGTAATTATAGACGGGACCTGTTTGTTGAAACCACCACTCAAGAACTGCTATTGAATACGCGGTCGTGCGAATGCCAATACCACACATCCTGAATACAAGTTCGGAATCGGGGTCAATGTCTACTGGACTTCAATAACAGTCAGTAGTTTATCTTCTATTCAATAGAATTTCCTGAAATTGCCTTCTCATAACCGAATTCTGTCTCGTCCATAACTTCAACCCTCGGTTGAATTTCCTCACTAAAAGCATGATGTCAGCACTACTCAGGCATACATCACGATAATTTGATCAGCCAGTTGGAAAGAATTTTAAAGATTCTTACCCTCAAATACTTTTTCTGTCTTGTATTTCTTCAGCATTTTTATATGTCACTTCCTTTCTCCTAGTTTTACAGAGTGCCCTCAATGTCGTTGTCTAAATTTGTAGGCACACGACCAGCCGAGAAATCCATAAATTTTGCCGAGGTTCAAGAATGATATTCCCTTAAATCGCAAACAAGATGCCTGTCCATTACCAACAACCTTCAAACTTCGATAAATTCAAGATGGGCGCCCTAATGGGCGGCTCTGTGGGGGTCTGTGTGGGTGTTCTATTCGGAGGCTTCACAATTTTGCAGCATGGAGCAGGCCCCAATGGCGTAATGAGAACCTTGGGAAACTACATCATGGGTTCAGTTGCGACATTCAGTTTATTCATGTCAATTGGATCTGTTATAAGGTCGGATCCTGCCTATATTACCATGGAAAGGTCCAGAGTCCAGTCACAGAGACAAAAGTTGCGGGAAATTTACGGTTTGAACTAGACGATTCGTTCGTGTCATACTTACATTTGTGTATAGATAGGCCTACTTCGAAGTTTACACTGGTCAAGTGGTGGCCGCGAATAAATGTGGAAATAACATGCGTCTCAACCCAGTTTAGTGATCTCATTCGTATTTGACCTTTTACCCAGTTCAAGATGGGGCCTGGTTTTGGCAGGCTCTAACAGATCAATGTTGAACTCGTAGGTAAGACCAAACTCAGGAACATCATAAAATTCTCTGATTTTAAGAGCCTTTGCTAATTGTAAGAATTTGAACTTCGGTTCTAAAACGGGTTCGGAACTCAACTTGAATGTTCCAAAATGAACACCCATCACATGGAATGATTCAAGTTTTGACCCTAGTTTTATGCTTTCCTCAGGTGACACATGTCTTGGTCTTTGATGCCACGAAGGACAATATTGGCCAATAGGCAAAAGTGATAAATAGACAGGTCCGTAGCGACGACCTATCTCATCGAAAAGCTCTTCGGAATACCCCGTATCACCCGCGTGATACAAGATTGACTTTTTGTTCTTTCGAATTAGAAAAGAACCCCATAAGGAAGTATTCGCATCGATAACATATCTTCCAGACCAGTGCATCGCCGGAAGAAAAACTAGTTCGAGTTGATCAGGAAATGGAGGTACAGCATCTTTGAAAATATGTTCGTTGAGAGATAACTTGTCCCACCAGTCCATTTCGATGACATTGTTTATTCCCTTTCGCGAGAGAACCGGTTTAAGACCCAAAGGAACTACCCATAAAGCGGAATTGCCAATCTCTCCCACTGATGCCATCTCTAAATGATCAGGGTGATTGTGTGAAACTAATACAAGGTCTAGTTTACCATTAGTAGCATATTTTACATCTCCAATAGACATTGGAGATGAAACAAGACGTTTTGGGCCGACTTTAGTTGCAAAGAGATGATCGCTGAATATGGGGTCCGTCAATATATTTAGACCGCCCAATTGCACAAGGGCGCAAGATTGACCTAACCAAGTAAACAATAGTTGTTGATTGACGGCCGGTCCTTGCGGCGTTAAATCTACCAAAGGGCGAAAATTACCAGATTTGAGACAAGCTTCCAATATTTTCGTATTAAATCGGAGTAGCCCATAATTTGGCTCGAAAGTTTTCAATACTTTTCCATCACCTGCAAGCAGGTCATGAAGTTCAATTTGACTTCCATATAAGTTTTCGAAAACCTCCAAAACCCTTACGCAGATGAACTCGAAGACAGTCTGTGGGCGGTATTCCTTGAATGGGTTGACGAATATTCCGTTAATCGAGGCTGACCTAAACTTTATGTGGCCGTGGTTCTCTTCAACCCCAGAACTTCCTATGTGCTTATTCCTCTCATGGATTAGCCATTTAGTGCGTGTGTGCATATATGCTTCAGAAGAGGTGTAAATGGTCAATAACCCAAGCCCAATACAGGCCCTTCGAGATATCTGAAAGCGTCTGGGCATATCTACTCATTAGCGCATGGTGGCACATGTGATGAATGGATGCACTTCGTGTTGCGCGATCTGACACGGCACATCGTCTGCAGTCACGAATGTTGTGATATGAAATATGTACAATGGACTACTTCAAATATAATTTGTTCTTTCATCTTCCAACCGGCCCAGATATGCTTGATGATGCTTAGTGGTCATGTGAGTGATTTTGTCCTGAATGAGTATAATTACAATCCTCTGCTCTATGATGAAAGTCGTGTGCGGCAAGTAGCGAAAGCTACTTCTCTCCGCTGAGTAACATGAAACAAACATGAACGATCTATTTGCCCCACTTAATTGTGTGTGTAATTGTCAATGAGGAGTTGATTAGTTAAGCCGTATGTCTAAGTTGTTGGAAGCACCCCTTAATTTGTCTATTTAAAGTGAGCCTAATTACCTCTCTGTGAAGATGACTCAATTAATCCACTAATCCGCTAATGATGACTACCACTGACCACTGACTCCTCTCTCACTGTGACTCATGTAGTTACGGTTAATCTTTTTGACTCCATATGCACATATGTGAGTATGAAAGAAGCAAATCCAATTTACCACTGACTATGTGTTGGAGTTTCCAGCGATCGCGAGTGCCGTACAACAACGAACGCACCCTGATATAATCTATGTATATACGCTGAGTCGTCACGCCTCAGTGCTGTTTGACAACCCCAGTGGCGCTTGCATTTTTCAAAATGTGTTTCTTATAATCATGAATTGTGCCAGGGAACTTTGTGACTCGTTGATCCTCACTAACCCAAATTTCGTTGCATACCCTCTCGATAGTCGCCACATCGTGCGAGACCATTAAAATTCCACCCTTAAAATTAATTAATGCATCTGCAAGTGCATCCAAGCCTTGAGTATCCAAATGATTTGATGGTTCGTCTAAAATCAAAATATGTGGTTGATTCAAGCAGAGTGCAGCAAATGCAACTCTGGACTTTTGACCCCCAGATAACAACTCCATTTTTTGTAGGCCAAGAGATCCAGTTATACCAAAAGAACCTAAATGACGTCTGTACTCCTCGTCTGACTTACCTGGATACGCTTGTGCCATCCAAGATACTGCAGAAAGATTTAGGTCCATCGCATCGACATGATGTTGTGCAAAATATCCAATTCGCAACCTCCCATTCTTTGTGATGGTACCCTCGAGTGGGGTCAACTTATCCAAGAGCAACTTGAGTAACGTAGTCTTACCAGTTCCATTTCCACCGCAAAACGCAATGCGAGAATCCATTTGCACATCCATATCAACATTTTTCAAGAGGATACGATCAGGTGAATAACCAAATGTGACATTGTGCATTTGCATGATCGGTGGTGAGAGACCATCAGGGTCTGGGAACTTGAATGTCACAATCTTATCATCTTCAGGAGGTTCTAATATGGGCAACTTTTCCAACTTCTTGATGCGCGATTGAGCCTCAGATGATTTGGCTGCGTTGTACCTAAATTTGTCTATGAAGGCTTGCAAATGTTGTCTGACGGCCATCTGGTTCTCATACTCTCGGCGCTGGTTTTTTATTCTTTCTTCTCTTGTCGCATAAAAAGAGTCGAAATTGGATCCGCGGTAGTAGTCTAAGCGCTCCGAGTGCTGGTGTATGATGTCTGTCGCCACCTCATTCAAGAATGCCCGGTCGTGAGAGACAACTAACACGGTACCCTTGTAGCCTTGTAAATATTTCGCTAAGTATGTGATAGAAGGCACATCCAACATATTCGAGGGCTCATCTAACAATAACAAGTCAGGCTCACAAAACAAAGCTCGAGCCAAAGACAACCTCATTCTCCAACCCCCTGAAAATGAATTCGTGGGCATTCCTTGTGACTCCTTTGAGAACCCCAAACCATACAAAATTGAGGCTGCTCGACTTTCAGCTTTATCGGACTCCATTTCATATAACTTTTCGCTGATCTCATGTAAATGTTTTTCCAAGTCTCCCCGTTCATTGTCAAGTTTAAGAACTTCGTTGGAAGACTCCTCAAATTCTGAGCGCAATTTCTCGATTTCATCAATCCTTTCTGTGATTTTCTGTTCTTCTTGCAAAAGGGATTTTCGCCAAACATCAGCATCCAAAACTGCTTGTAAGGCGGGGGTTTCATCTCCTCTAAGTTCTTGTTCCACATGCAATATGGTAATATGCTTGGGAATATGTAACTCACGTCTGGATAAAGCTCGGAGTAAAGTAGATTTTCCAATACCATTCTGACCCACTAAACCGTATCTTCGTCCATACGCCAAAGTCAAGCTAGCATCGCTAAGAATTCTTTGTCCGTCCCCTACGTACAAGTCAAAGTTATCGATTTTGATGTCCTTCGACTTGCCAGCACTGGAACCAAAGTCCAAAGGGTTAATCTCCAAATAGAATGAGTCATAGTCCTCCTTCTTTTTCTCTTTGAGGAGCTGTGAAGCTTCATACTTGACGAACTGATTATTTCTTTTGGCAACTTTTTTAGCTATCTTCCTTTCTTGCTTTTCTAATTTCTTTTTATCAACTCGACTTTCCACTTGTCTACCGGCATGCGATATATCTCTTGAAGACCCAAGCAAGGCAAGCGAAGAATTGATGTCTCTCTTGTAGTTGTTCTTCAACACATTCACATCCAAAAGTCTTCTCGATTTATCTCCGGTGATTGCAAGCTTTGCAATGTTTTCATCCAATTTACTACTCAATTGCTTCTTCATTGTTTGTATCATGGGGCCGACCACGTCCGGTTTACCACCAGCATCGACAAGGACGCTCTCGATGAAGGTCAAATCTTTCGGTATATCAAGCAGCTGAGCGGATACCGAGTCTTCAATCGCATGCGAGATGTGCTGTATGTATCCAATAGCGTACTCGGAAACAACAGGGTCCACAGAAGGAACCGCTTTTCGTACCTCGGGCCCGACGTTTGACATTACTGACAATATCCCATCGGCCGCTCATCAAACGTTCTACAGCTCCCAATATTTACCCTGGTGTACGGGTCTTAACGTTTTTTTCCATGGTCACCGTCACACTGTAACGGTCACTGCATGAAATTTCCGCGGGCGTAGTAAGATGAAGCTAGTTTCACAAGTCGTGTGTTCACTTCACACGCTCCGTTGAGCTAATATTTTAATGTAACGAAACGGCTGCACGCGGACCATGCGGGCGGTGTGTCGGTGTGTTTTATGACTAATCTTTTGTCTCTCCTTTGCCTTCGCCCGTTGGACTCCCGTCTGAAAAGTTTTGTAAAGTAAATCCTTTTTTTGGTCAGAAACTCCTCTCTCTTCTCTAAACCACTTCGTTAATTATTCGAACAGTTTGAACGACTCGCATACGTGTGCGTCATCGTTCACCTAACTCGTAAGGTTACGGAAAGAATTCCGATCTTGCAACGTTCGTTTTCACATCTTAGATTACAAAAGTTGGTTGAAACCGTCAAGCCTAAAATCCGTCGTTTCTTCAACCGTCTTCAACTTTCGGTTCATCGAGGTCAAACGGATAAGTGATTTTGCTAAAGAGCTTAGCCACTGTTTTCTCACTTGCCTTTGGTGAGTCTGTTAAAATAATTTTGCTTGCTTTCATGATCGTCGAAGTGTTGCGCTCCAATTTTATTGCGGAGCAGTGTTCTTATAAATTTGGCTTTTAGGTTATTTGATTTACCGTGGGACTGTTCGATGAATCTAAACAATCTTAAAATTTATCGAGAATTTAGCACATGAGGCTGGATATCATAGCACAAATATGACAAACTTCTGAGTTGAATCTTTGAATGCTTTAATGGAACGAAGCAGGTATCATAAACGTTGCTTTGATCTAGCTCCAAGATTAAACAAATTTATACGCACTTCTATGCCTCGATAAAACCAACGATATTTCAGGTAAATAGGGCGACGAGCTCGGTTTACGGAGAATTTCTCCAACGTGGTACCGGTTCAAGGAACTAGTTAAGTAGGGCGGAGTAGAAGCACTCTGTTATTTAGATAGATTTAGATAGCAAATTAGGCTCCTAGAAACTTAACAGAGCAAAAGTGACTTGTAGAAAAGCTCTAACCAAGTGCACAGCCGCATTGATGAAGTCGTTTTTTTATAGTGAGCTTCAACAAAAGATTGAGCTCGGCTCCAAAAAAGTCATTACAACCAGTCCGAATTAGTCAAGAAAAGGGAACTGGCAGCATCAAGGGAACAACTCTAGGTCTACATAAAAAAGATATGTGTCTGGTGTATTTTCTATTGAAGAAACTCGCTTGTTTGCTCAATAGCAATAGCGATATTTTTAATGTATCTTTGAGGGTTTTTCTGCAAAGCTTGTCTCTTTTTTAGTGATAATAAGAAAATGAGTGAAAATTAAAATACTGTTGCGAACGTGTGTAAATTTGTGCAGACCTATGTAAACTCCCTAGACGATTAGTTCTTCATCAGATTCATAATTGTGATGTAGGTTTATCTCCCTCTCTTCGCTGTTTCTCATTAATCTGAAGATGTTACTTGCTCTCGAAAATACGTTTTTGATACCGGTCCAAAGTTTGGGCGTATCAGCGAAATTGACGGTCTCCAGGTTAGGTACGAGTCTGCTATGGTTCTCATCCGAGAAAAGCTCTGCATTTCCCGAGTTCACCCCTCCTTCTCGTGTTACAGCCTCAGGTGCCCTTTTCGAAGATCGCGAATGTATACCGCGACGATGTAGCTCCATTGCAACAAGTCTCTTGGCATCTACAATAACCAGTTCATTTTTGTAACCTTCGTTAAAGCGTAGCTGGGTACCAGTCGTTTCAGTATCATCAAACTCTGCCCAACCGTAATCGGAATTGAGCCCGAGTTTTCTCTTCAACTTATCATAAACATTAAACGTGGTCAAAACTATTGGAATTAAAAGCAATCTAGGCACCCAATTATTCAATGAATTGAACAAGCCCGTCAAGTGTATCGATTGCCCATACCACTCCTCGAATATAGAGGATCTGCTAATGAACAAGGCAACAAAATTATATGAAAGCGGTATAGTCATTCGAGCGATATAAGACCCATAAAAGCAGGCCGAAACAGGATCAGAATTTTTTGGTACCAAGTGGTACATGTTGAATATCTTGAGTCTTGCGAGTGAGTTGATGGAACAAAACAACATGTACATGAACAATAGAGATAAACACAAAGCTTGTAGTGAAGAGCTTTTCGCAAATGCGGTCTTGTAAGCAAGAATATCAACCAAAGAAAGTCTGGTTGAATGAAAAAATTCTGACTCGAGCATTATGAACGAGAGCACAAACAAAATGGTGGATTGGCATCGGGCAAGTACTGGAGCGATATAGCATTGGGTGTAATAGTACATCTTGAGAAAGAAAAGTGATTCACCTTGATCAAGAATTGTTCTTCTGTCGCTCCAAACAGGGGTGCATTTGGCTTCCATCAAATGTTCTAGTTTGACTATTCGCTCTAGTACATTTTCATATTCGGCAGAGTGCGCTTGTAGTTTGTAAAAGTGTGTTTGAAAACTGTATGTCAAATCAGACATATAGTCTTCAGTGATTTGATCTCTTTCTAAGCTCATACTTTCTGAATAAATGTATTGTCGGCTTACGGCATCCTCAAGTTCTGTTGGAATCATCTTATAGAGATGTAAGATCCAATCCCTATGCTGAAATTCTCCAGATGTTGCAGGAGCGGCAAAATTTTCCTTGAGAACAATAACCTTGAGAATATCATCCTTAAATTTACTTTTGGTCTCTTCGGTCACGTCAACTAATTTAGGAATCTTCGCATACTCATAATTCAAGTTCTGCTTCAAGTTTCCCTTTATCCAGAGATTTCTGGGCATTGTAATCATACCATGCGCCATTAACCACAAGGCCATAATCAAAGCATATATGTGAGAGAGGGCAATTATCATAGACTTTAGATGTCCAAACGTTAATCCCACCTCGAGCATTAGATATATTGCACATGAGAAAGAACACAAGATGATAGCCGTTTGGAATTTAGCATTCAGCTTCAAGGAAGCCTTGAATTTACTCATATTCAGATAATTTCCGACACGATAAAACTCCTGTAAAATAGGCAAAATAAGCCATGTTAACAAGAACGTGGACCAATAAGTTCCCTTCCACAACATCAAGATGGTCTTATCAGATAGCTGAAGTGCCGAAATTGGCCCCAAATTGTGGCTAACGTAGTCGAGGGGTAATAGTATTGTGACCGATACCGGAAGATACACTGATAATACTAACGAGACGTAAAAGCATACAGGATACTTCCACAAATCAATATGATATCTTATGAAAGCCAACGAGGCGACTAATGCTAATAAGTAGCTGGTTATAAGTACAATCATACTTATATGAAAACACCTCAGTAGCTATTCAATCTGAATCTTCTGTGCTTGAACTAGTACTTGGACGAAATTGGGGAGTCACAACACGTCATGTGTGGTTCCCAGAAGAAGTGTTCGTGTGTCTGCGACCTGCATGCGGATGGATGTTCCGGTGAATGAAGTTGAACGATTTTGCAACTGCTAGGCCAAGGTTAATGATAATGATTCATCAATTAACTTGCGCTCAAAAACTGTGGATTCTAAGGAAGATAAGAAATTTCCTTTTTGGGACAATTAGTGCTAAAATAGAGTTTTCCTGACTAAAGGACGGACCGGTGCTGTTCCGCGTCGGCACACAGTTGTCCTCCCCGCATCACCTCCCTCCCCTCAGATCACTACATGAAAACCCACAATCATTTGGTCCTGCTCTTGGCCAATCGAAAGTTATACGAATCAAATCCTCATTTTGCCACAAGTGAAAATGAATAATAATGAAAGCACAGGCACGTCTGGCGATGCAAATCAAATGAGCTACATATCTGAAGACGACAAACGAAGTCAGCATACGGTCCAGCATACCCAGGAGCACACAGAACACGTACGTCCGAACCAAACTGATCCTGAGAGTGAAGAATCGGGAGCAATTCCAAAAAGAAGGCAAACAAAAACGGTGACTTTTGTCGCTGATTCAGCCGAGACTATATCGGCTTCTCCGAACATTGACGGGCCCGATGAGGTGAAACTGAATTTGCAGATATCTGGAAAAATACCCCCCGAGCTAGCATATATTCACAGGCGAAGTGAATGGCCAAAGCCTCTACCACAAACAGTGAAGGTAAACAAAAAAAAAAAAAATCGGGATAAAACTCTCAGTCTCGATGATATACCAGATCTCCCCAGCCGCGCGGTGAAGGAGATTTCAGCTGTTAACAAAAACACAGTGTTAAATTTCAATTATCATGAGGTTGTGTTGCCAATTGGGCTGGATAGAATTCTTGTAGACGTCAAGTATTCATGTCTTTTCTCACCAGATATCTCGAAACTTCGGAAGTACACCTACAACATCTCAAATGAACGTATTGGAATCGGGTATGACTACGTTGGGGAGATCATAGAAGTCGGGAGCTTGTATGCTAATGATGAAAAGTTTAAAAAGGGTACGACAGTTTTTGGTGTCACTAATCCTTCGGAGAAAAAGGGTGCATTGCAATCTTGTGTTATAATTAATCCAAGTGACGTAATCATTCCCTTATCGGATAAAGAGGTCACTGAATTGGAGAATATCAATATATATCTTTATTCTCCGACAAACTCCGACTTCGAGTTAGATGATGGTGGGAGTGGTGATGCTGGAGATGTTGACAATCTTGGAAAGTTTTCAGATATACCCCCGCTAGCTAAGTTCTGTACGTTTGGCTCGCAGTATTGCAGAGCCAAGCAGGCTCTTTCTGTCATGGACAAAGTGTTCAGTAAACAGGGTAAAGCAAATGTTCTTATAAATGGTGCAGATACTATATTGGGAACGATGATCACTCAAATCATTGCTTCAAGCATTTACCAAGAAAGTGTCCGCAATTGCAACATTACTCTAGTTGTACAAGAAAAAAACATGTCGTCAATCAAAAGTTTGGTTTCTCGACTCGATCATGTGGCATCAAGAAACTTTAGTGTTGTGGCTTACGATATGAATCCTGATGATATCGTGCATTCAGGTGAACAAATTCCAGTCCATTTCAAGAAGGCTCCATTCTTTGCTACAGAAATTCTCGATGGGATTCTCAAATCCATACTGGCTTCTGAAAAGATAAAAAACAGTAACACCCACGACTTGAAATTGGATTTATTTATTGACATTATCGGCTGCAAAAAAATGTTTCAAAAGCCCATCGACATGCTTAAAATTGACCAGATAAATTTCCCACTCATGTCTCGCTTGGATGAAGGGTTAAAACCTAGTTACATTTTTGGCAAAGCTAAGGGTACACTACTTCTGAAGATCATGAAGCCAAAATCCTATGGCTCTTCTTTTGTGTCATTCTGCAATTTTGACTTACCGGAGCCATCGTATTGTGTCGACAAACAAATTACTTTCAGCGGAACAGGCTTGGACCCGTGGGCACTGAGCTGGACACGAGGCCTAGCAAATCGATTGATTGGAAGCTACAACTACTATGAAATGTTCCAGTTGCAGATCAAAGAATGCTGGGTTGAGGAAGGCTACAGTCTTGTCAAAAAAGGCGAGCTCTGTGTTCAAATTGATGAGATTATTGATTGGCGAATTGATTTTCGCAAAAGTATTGAGCGGATAAAAAGTGAAGACGGGCTGGTGCTCTTTCAAGTAGAATCCTTCTAATTTATTTGAAGATTAAGAATGATTTAAGCATACACGTCTGTAACGCACAGTTCGATGCAGTGAACTTCGCTCAAGAAAAGTTGACTTAGAATTCATTGATTCTCGATCTTCGCGGGTCGAGAATGCTGCTCAAGATCTATCCACTGCGTTTGGATACACGAGTATTTTTTTAACGTTACGAGTTCAGTGCCAATCGTCGCTCTTTGCAATGAAGCTAATGAGACTGTACAAAGTCTTGTTTGTTGTCGGTGGCTCATTCCAGAAGTAATGCGCGTCTGCCATTGTACCTGGATCAGAGCAAGTGTCCGATCGCGTAATACACACCGTGTTGCCACAACGTCGCATTCAGGCCCTCGCTGATCCGAAGCCCACATATCTCAAGTCAACTAGACGGGACGACCGCCACTTCACAATTTCGATCAAGCGGAATCTAAGTACTTTACTATTATTTATATCAATCGATCGTACCTTGGGGCAGACTTTTATTATTAAAGCAGATTACCACACAACGTTTGGTCGGAAAAAGAATCCCCAGTTCTTTTCTCTTAAGCCGCATCATTGATCTCCATGAAACAAGGCTTCGCTATTTCATGAAAGTGTGTTCCTTAATTGATAAGAATCCAGATGCAGAGGCCCCTCTGTCGACTAAAGCTGCACTCACAAGCGAAGACTATCGGTCGGCAGAGCCCCATACAGGCGATAGATCCGATAAGGAGAAAACACGTCTTGATTCTGAATTACCTGAAAAGCCGCCCAGTCTGGATCGGCGCCATAATCTAACCGAAACTTTGAAGCACTATCTGAGTGAAATGCATTGTTCTGAATCCCACTCTGAATCAGCAACGGGAATCGTCCCGGAAACCGTGGCTGTGTCACTCTTGGGACCGGGAGTCAGTGGATACTCGATGAGTTCTTCAATGTTCGAAGAAGCCCTCCGATTACGTACTGAACAAGAGAAAACCCAACAAGAGTTATTGAGATTGGAGGTTGCTTTGAAAAACAAGTCCATTTTAGAATTTGCAATGGAGAATAAAATACCATCAGACTTGATGACTTTCCTTCGTCGTGAAGATCTATCTGAAGTGTCCAACATTAAGCTATCACAGGCTCGTTCATCAATGCAGCAATCTTCTTTTGCTGACTCGCGAGTTGCAAGACCATCTGGAGCGACGAATGGGCCGTTCCATAGAATGCCTTACTTGGCTGCTTCTTCCACGCAGCCCCATAGGCACTATGAAGACCCATCGAATGCAAGCGCGGTTGATCCAATGAATTTCAGATTTGGCGGCGCTTCAAAACTCAATCAACCATCTCAGCGTATGCTGGGTCAACGGCCGCGTTCCCCGGCCAAACTAGGTGCCATGGCCGTCGCGAATTTGGCTAACCCTATTACCCCTTACCATCCTGTAAATCGAACGTTGCCTCTTCATCAAAGACATTACTCGATGCCAATAGAGAGCATGGGCTCAATTCATAAGGCAACAGAAAGGCATTCCGTAAGGTCACGAAATCAGCATGCTTCGCAAGCCACAAACTCGCTCTCATCCCCGCTCGGTGGTACATCATCAATGCAAGTGCGACCTCTGCAAGCCCAACCTCTTCACAAGCAAAAGAAAAGGGGTAATAGCATCTCACAAGATGCGATGACTCAGCATCAACAGGTCATACAATTCCATCACTGGATATCTGAAAACCCAGGAGAAGCATCATCTGAAAGGATAGAGAGTAAGCGAAGTAACTCTGTTTCATCTCAGTCACTGAACATAATTTCGAACAAGCGGCATAGACTCTCAGAAACTTCAATAGACTCGGAACACGTGGAATCGAATCCAAAGGTTCAAACGGAACTGAGTCATATCGGTGCCCAAGCGGGAAACAAGTGATGGAGATTAATGTTGAAATACCCCTACAAAAATGCAACCTAAAGACACAAACTCAAGACGGAACTACTCTTTTAAATCATGCAACATATTTTGACAATCGAAGCATTGTTTCTTCGGCACGATGAATGACACTTATTGCTATGAAGCATCATACGCTACTTGTACATGAAGTCGGTACAATAGTCAAAACTACCCCAGAACTGCATTGTAGGACTCAAGAGCCATATCTTCTAGTTCCTCTATATTGAGGACACTGATATTCTCGCTTCCATTACCATCTATCTTTTCGAAAGTCACATCCAGCTTTTTGACAGTTTCAAGTGTTCTTTTAAAATCGTGTGCGAGCTGTCTCAATACATTCTCAGATACATGGCTACTGAGTAGCCACAGACACAAATCCTCAATCCATATTTTGTCATAAACGTAATAAACGTCGTGAAAACGAAATAGTTCCCTCAAATCAAGCAAAGACTTCAAAATGACTCTTCTACCTGATCGAAGTAAGTAGTAGACATCGTTCCATGCCTTTTGAGACAACTCAAAGTGTCGATGAAGAGGGTAGCAAAGCGATCTTCTCGTTACGTTTATTATTGTCGCCTGAAGAAGCGTTGTTTTTGAGTCATTTGACAAGAATATCTGAGAATCTAGGAATGAAAATTGCGGGGTAATCTTTCCGATTGTCCAAGCACTTTCAATATTGTGTTCTCCTTCGTTTTCTCTAAGGTCAAACTGATGGGCAAATAAAAGCGTTATCAATAGCATCCAAATTTGAGGTTTTTGCCTTTCCTCAATTAAGTAAGACTTTTTTGGGAGCGAGAGCATTCTCTCATGATCATCTTTGGAAAAATCAATGGGAATGGCCGATTGTCGCTCGCTTTCAGGAAGATTCTGCTGCGATTTATACCAAGTCAAAAATTGTCGTGTAGTGGGGGATTTCCAGTTGAAGATTGAAGAAAATATTTTGTCGTCATCGCATGAGGGATTTCTCTCCATGAGGAAATCCGCAGCATAGTACTCGGGGTCAAATTTCAAATTCTCTTTAATCAAACGCTCTATTATCCTGTCGGGCGCAAGGCATGATTCAGGATCGCTGAGCTCATTAATGTCATTGCCATTAGCTACTGATACACCGATGACATGGCTATAACAATTATTAAAGCCGTATTTCGGTCCATCCATTGGAACATCTTCAAACTCCTCTTGATAAATCTCCCACTCATGATCTCTTCCTTCTTTTTCGATGTCTTCAGTCACTGTGCTAACCAGTGCACGATTGGAATCATTACTAACAACGTCCAAGTCTTCAATTATAGGTTTGTTCAAAGATTGACTAGATGATGGCTCCTTTCGCGCTAGTAACTTTGCAGTCAAATCAAGGTCCGGGAAGTGTTGTCCCTTGACCTCTTTTGGAAGTCGAATATCCACACACCCCTTCTTCAGATCAAATTCAGCTTTCGCCCTTTCATCATCTACTACCGGAAACGGAAGTCTGAGCCGAAGGTAGTAAGGTGGAAGGGAAAACACGAAAAGATCTCCTGTCGCTACCATCTCAATTGATTTTGCGGAAAATCTAATGTGCGATATTTTAATCGAGATTTGCAAGAATTCGTCATTTTGTTCAACACTGAAGTATGGTGTAATCATGTTGAAGTGCCTAGAATCACCGGATTTGTTTAAACACGGGTTTCAGATCCCTGCAGTAAAGCCAATCAAGTACATGAAATATGTGTTTTCGTCAGATGCAGTAGTCTTCTCGCTCGCCTGTACTTGCGATGAGATGACCTGTGATCACTGAGTCCCTCAGAGACCTTGTCGCTTACACATAACACCATATGGCATCGACCAATGAAAAAACAAGAAAGAGATTTGTTGGGAGGGCAATACCTCAAAGTACTCTTGGCTCTCTCGTACAAGCTCCAAAGAGACATATAGGAAGGGCGCTCAATCAAATACCTGGGGACATCGTGAATGACAAGGACTTGAATGAAGCGATAAAACTTTTGCCGGCAAATTACAACTTCGAAGTACAAAAATGTGTGTGGAACATAAAGAAAAGTGGTGCAAAGCGAGTAGCATTACAGATGCCTGAAGGTTTACTTATTTACTCTCTTATTATATCTGATATACTAGAACAGTTTTGTGATGTCGAGACATTAGTGATGGGAGATGTGTCGTATGGTGCCTGCTGTATCGACGATTATACGGCAAGATCTCTTGAATGTGACTTCATTATTCACTATGCTCATCTGTGTCTAGTTCCGATTGACGTTACCAACATCAAAGTTTTGTATGTTTTTGTTACAATCGATATCGATGAAGCTCATCTTATAAGTACCTTGAAGAAGCATTTTCAGCGCGGGGACCATTTGGCTTGTTTTGGGACGATACAATTCAATCCCACAATCCATAGTATCGCTGGAAAATTAGGTAACGACGAAGAGAAACCCATATATATCGTGCCGCCTCAAACAAAGCCACTTTCAAAAGGCGAAGTTCTTGGTTGTACGTCAGCTAGACTTGACTCCAATATCAAAGCAATGGTCTACATCGGAGATGGCCGTTTTCATTTGGAAAGTGCAATGATCCATAATCCAGATGTTCCTGCTTATCGATACGATCCTTATTCCAGATTGTTCACCAGAGAGTATTATGATCAAGAGCAAATGGTGCGAGTAAGGCAGGATGCGATGTTTGTGGCAGAAAGAGCCAAAAAGGTTGGACTTATTCTTGGTGCATTAGGAAGGCAAGGCAATCCTCAAACTTTGGATAGGCTAGAAGCAGCCTTCAAAAGAAGAGGAGTCGAGGTCGTGAAAATAATATTGAGTGAGATATTTCCCCAAAAGCTCGCCATGTTCACGGACATTGATATTTTCGTACAAGTCGCTTGCCCCAGATTGTCAATTGACTGGGGATATGCGTTTGAAAAGCCACTTCTCACGCCATATGAAGCGATGGTTGTTGCGGGTATTGATAAATGGGAAAGTAATTTCTATCCAATGGACTACTATAAAAATGATGGGTATGGAAGAGGAAGTGTTCCATCACGGAATAACGACATACGCCGGTGACTACAATTTCTTTTTATGCTTAAATCCGTTTCTACATACCTAATTCTTTCATTTTGCAAATATCCAATTCAGGTTTTAGCATGCACATTCGTTCTTTTGGGTGTCCAAAACGCCTGTTTGTCCAGCGTATTTTCTATTGAATATCTGGAAATAGTACCTGATCTATATTATTTTAGTTTGTCTCAACGCCGAGAAGAGTAGCCACATCGTTATCAGACCACGTGAACAAAGAGTCATTAATGTGCATCAGCACGACATTTGTGAATAGTCTATAGAACGCAACAAACCGCAGTGAAGACATCAGAACTATTTCGTTGGCTATGAGTGGGTTGTTGAGCCTCAGCAAATCCAGTTGGAACTCTAGGAGTGCTTTAGGAACAATAGTATGGATTAGTTCCCTGACCTCGACGATACTGTCCTTGGCGAAGATTTTAGACTCTGTGACTGATGTATAAAGAGAAGCCTCCGCAAAGTCCTCGTTCGTTGGACAAATCATGTTCATCACATTCAAATGATCTGTGAGTCCGCAGTCGGAGATTAGATTCCGAAAGTAAACATCTTGAATGTTTTGACTGATTATGGTGATATTATCATTGATCTTCGAGATATTTTTTCTAAGCATGGTGTACGGAGCAGTTTTGGATACTATTAGATCCAAGAAGTTCAATTTGAAAATGAGTTTTTCGCATTCGTTGAGGATGATCGATGCCAGCTTCAAGTGCTCCTCAAATATCTTTATAGGTCTTCCAGTCAAAAGCTCCAAAAACTCTTCCTCGTCCTTATTTGCTACTCTTAGAATAGATGAGGACTGCATTGAATCAATAATTGGAAGAATTTCCAAGTAATATTCAACGATCCACTGCGGCGGTTGAAGATCACTCGAAAGATCTAGCTTTGCCAGATTTGAATCCAGAATTAACGCGAGCCGGTTGGAGAGAACAGATCTAAATTTGTCTCGACCCATATCCATACACCCTTCGATTGTGGAACAGAGTATCTGAACCTGTATGTTTCTTTTAAACATCACATGATACATCTCGAGAACATCAAAAATTTGAAAGATAGTACTCATCTTTGACTCAACGGATATAACTTCTTTGATTCTCAGTTTCATAGGACTTGCCAACGTCAGTATGACTTTGTTGACTACGTGCGCACTCTGAGCGGGCCTCTCCTTTGACAGCAATAAGCCTGTGATAAATTCTGATTCATTCGCTGCAGAAGAATGGACATATGCTAGTAGATCAGTTAAAAAGCGCACGGGGTCATGCGAGGACAAATACACTGGCCGCGAAGTGTCGCGACGGGAATCATTGATCATGGATTCACGTCCGTCAACTTGCAGATTGAAGTCTTCAATGATCGCTTTTGAGCGTGCATCAATAAGTGTATCAAGTACTATATTGAGTCGGTCAGGATCTTCCATAAGGTGGTTGAGGGATATCTGGAATATGGAAAGTCGATCTCGAGTTCCAAGCTGTTGAGTATCCAACAAAGCCTTCCGGCAAAAGGATATGACTTTATCATTTGCCCTTTCAATGAGAGACGTGGTTTGTCCCATTATGCTATTGCCTAGTGAAGGATTGTCTAAAGCGAGGAGAATCAGACAGGCGGTTTTGATCTCTTCTGCCCGGTTTAAAGCTTTGAAAAATTCAGCATTTATGTCATTTGAGCGCAACAAGAACAACTCATATTCATTCAATACGAATTTTCTCTGAAACGTAGTCATTAGAGATTTTTTCATGTCAAGTGAACATCTTTGATCCAAACAGCCCGTTACTTTCTTGCTCAATAATGTGGTCGCCTGCGTGTCAGAATCGAGAAGATGCTTCGCATCTCTAAGTAGCATGTTAAGATCTCTTAACCTTTCGCCTAGGACTTTTAATTTTACCATTGACTTCTTGTAGCTTGACAACTGCCATGAGTGTGTTCTTGCCAAGTCAGCCTCAACTTCACCACGCAATTGTTTTCGAGATAAGGAGCCATTGACATTTGAATGTACCAAATTAGAATTGTCAAGCAATTTTCTATCTAATATGGTAAATATCTCTCGCATACGATTATCACTGACGCTTGGATTAAGGGCTCGGCTCAATCTCACAGACAAAGCATTGGAAACGAGCCTGTTTTCTGTGGAGCTTGTAACCGGCTCGGCACCTGCCATAGGTTTCTCATCTAGAAGCTGGAGAGATACACTTGCATACTTTTCTGCTGAATTGGCGCTCGGGGATCCTTTTTCGGTGTTCTCACAAGCACTTTGCTTGAGAAGGTTTCTGAGATCCTTAAAGTTGTTGAATTTAGCACTAAAGCTCTTGATATTAGATTTCAACGGTAAAGATAAAGACGCTTGTGGAGATGGTAATACATCTACGTCAGAAATTGTCTCGAAAGCAATGAAATCCATGGAAGGCTTTATTGAAGTTTTAGCATACTGTGTGGA
Organism: [Candida] golubevii; assembly: GCA_030582695.1. Taxonomy (NCBI): domain Eukaryota; kingdom Fungi; phylum Ascomycota; class Pichiomycetes; order Serinales; family Metschnikowiaceae; genus Metschnikowia; species [Candida] golubevii. The sequence continues at coordinate 24,721 of JAJMGV010000011.1, read as the reverse complement.
AACTGCCAAATTTCAAAGATGCCTCGCCCGCGCCGGTGTAGGTGTCATTTTGCGTGCGACCTCGGTGCAGAGGAAAAAAGTGCTGCGGGGCCAATTTTCTAAAGGCATTCACGATTCGGTTGTCAATTGAGGCGGCCTACCTTGATCACCACGTGTTACGTTGTGCGATGTTCAGTTACAATGTATTTAAGCATTTCATAAATGTAGAATAATTCTAAGAATAATGATACAAACATTTCATACATAGATGCACGCACAAATGGTAAAATTGTTTATACTTCATAAGAAAGACTGAGGTTAAATTTGTTTTCATCTTTACTTCATTGAAAGCCTGATGGCGAAACTTTATTGAACTCTGTCTCTTGGCTCTGCCCTTCGACCATGCCATTGTCTGAAACAATTTGAACAGTCATATTGTAGTGTGATAGGATTGAACCCTATATGATGACATATTCAAGAGCTAACAATCAAAGTACAGTTCATCCTGAACTATTTGCCTGTGGTGTTAATGAACTGGCTCTTTATTAACAGAGATTCATTTCTTTAAACTCACAGCATGCTTCAATCTGTCGGAAACCGCGTCCAAAAATTCAGTGGTTGTGACATATGCATCTCGATTCTTTTTTCCACATGCCAAAGCCAAGTCCTTCGTCATTATTCCATCATCTTGCACAGTCGCTAAAGTGGCCTTCTCCAAGGTATCGGCGAATTCGACTACTTTCCTTGTGCCATCTAGTCTACCTCTCTGGGCAATACCTCTGGTCCAGGCAAAGATAGAGGCGATAGAATTTGTGGAAGTTTCCTTACCTTGTTGGTGCTGTCTGTAGTGCCTCGTCACAGTACCGTGTGCAGCCTCCGATTCGTACGCTTTTCCGTCCGGGGTCATTAAAGCCGAAGTCATGAGACCCAATGAGCCAAAGCCTTGGGCAACGATATCGGATTGGACATCACCATCATAATTCTTTAAGGCCATGACGAACCCTCCTTTAGATTTAATCATTTGAGCAACCATATCATCAATCAAACGATGTTCGTACCACAACCCTTTTTTCTCAAATTGAGCCACATAATCCCTCTCAAAGATCTCCTGGAAAATATCCTTAAAACGGCCATCATACTTCTTTAAGATTGTATTTTTGGTGGACAAATACAAAGGCAAGTTCTTTGAAAGGGCCATTTTGAAAGAAGAATGAGCAAAGCCAATTATGGATTCATCTGTGTTATACATGGCCAAACCCACACCAGGGCCAGTGTAGTTGAAAACTGTTTTGGTGAGCTTTTCCCCACCTTGAGCTGGAGTAAACGTGATCTCTAGTTTCCCGGGGGTATCAACCACCATATCCGTAGCCTTGTATTGATCACCATGAGCGTGTCTTCCGATGACAATGGGTTTATCCCAACCTGGAACCAACCTGGGGATCCTGGGGATTATTATGGATTCCCTGAACACTGTTCCGCCTAAAATGTTCCTTATAGTCCCATTGGGAGATAACCACATTTTCTTCAACTTGAATTCGACAACTCGGCCCTCGTCTGGTGTGATCGTAGCGCACTTCACCCCGACGCCATGCTCCTTGATTGCATTCGCTGCATCAACTGTGATCTGATCGTCTGTCTTATCTCTCGCCTCGATACCTAAGTCATAGTATCTCAAGTCAATATCCAAATAAGGTGTGATTAACTTTTCCTTGATCCTAGCCCATATGATTCTAGTCATTTCATCCCCATCCATTTCCACCACTGGACGGTGAACTTTGATTTTGTTCAAAGACCTTACACAGCTGGCAAATCCTCGGTAAGCTGAAACATCCTTAAAAGATTGCGCTCTCCACATTTTGCGTTTGATAGATTGCACACTGACACTGATCTGGGGCTATGACGTTTACACCTCCTTTATGTACGTGGGCGGAGATAGGGACGAAGTCGATATTTTAGGGCCAGTCAGCACCGCGCGCCCGATTCCGGGCGCTATTCGAAGTTCCTGTGTGTACGATTCAGTTCAGGGCTCACAATAGGTTCATTGGCAAAATATCTACAATTTGTAAAGCATACTTGTATGTTATTACATAAATTGCTGGCGCCATTAAGAGAACTGTTGCTCTTGATTCTAGTCGACCAGGTTAAATGCACTCGACGTAAGAATACATTCCGATGGCAATTGATTGCTATTTTATCGCAACTTACAACGCAGTTTTTCTTTTTCTTTTTTTGTTTTTGTTTTTTAAGAGAAACATTATATTGCAAGAATAATTTCGGCACACGCCTGCAGTATGTGAAATCAGCACCCGGCTTAATTCTTGGAATTTGAGTCGCCCATCGAGTTGGTGTGACTCTAAAATTAAAAATAGAGTTCCATCTTGTGGCCTTGTTCTTGTATTTCGGAGTAGCTCGGGTCTCGAGACTTGAACCTTGCGCTGCTCACGAATTCACGCAGGTCATCAAGTTTGGGCGTGCATATTGTCCAACTTTGATCAGACAAAACCCCGCCAGAGCTTCGGACGTTTGGCAAGGACAGAAAAATATCAATCACAATTCGAACCTTCAGAGACGAAATTTGCTTCGATATTTTGCTCAGACCTCTTTTATCGAAAAGCCTGTCTTTGCTTGGGAACCAGTATTCTAACCCTTCATCAAGACAAATCTATCATCTTTTTTTTCTGTTTCTTTTTTGTCAAGCTCTCAGAACAGACTTCCACCATTTGCTTTAAAGATCAAAGGACATTTGTAAAGCCTAGGTGAGAGCACGAAGTGAAATAGTAGGTAAATTAATACTTTGAGGTGTAAAGATGAGCGAGCACTGCTTCAGCGCCGAATATTTTCAGCACCTTCTAACTTCACTTACTCTCAATTCAAGAGCTTTAATTGTCGAGCTAACAAGTTTGGCTGAAACGTACGTTGACAATGCCCAAGAGATTGTCGATCTTATCGAAGAGAGGATACAGAGAATTCTACCAAAATACAAGCTCTATACATTTTACTTGTTGGACTCCATTATCAAGAACATTGGAAATCCGTACAATCTATTGTTTGCCACAAATTTGTACAAGAATTTCACGGAAACTTACTCGATCATAAATGACACGCCTACACGACAAAACATGATAAATCTATTCAAGACTTGGATCGGAGGGAAAACCATAGCGGGTCTGGACTTGTTTCCCAAAGACACCTTGCAGAAGGTGGAGAAATTCATCATACGTGCGACTTCACTTAATACTCCCTTACAGCCAGAAGCCCACAAAATCACGAGAGATCTACTATTGAGGGAAGGGAACCATCTTCTTCAGTATGTCATAGCTTTGGATAATGAAATTGAAGGGAGTCCTGACTCAATGAGGCTAAATCTGGAGGTGCCTGATGCTCTACACGCATGCAAACTTGAGAGAAATAATTTGATTTTTGACATAAATGGCACGAGCGAAAGCGTGATGAATGACAGTAAGGATGAATTTGAAAAAAAGAAATTTGTTTACTTCGAGTGTCTTCGGGACGTGAGGAAAAAGCTTGATGATCAGCGAGAGGCTCAAAAAAAGATTTTACAACAGATGAACTCGCTGCAGTCTGAATTCAAGCATCAACCTCGTGAAGCCTTGAAAATAAAGCTTCAGCTCACTCCGAAAAGAGTAGATCCGTCATTCGTTTTTGGAGAGTCTAATGATACACTTTTTGAATACGCGATAGTCTCATGGGGAAAGGAATGTTCGTCTCTCAGCACTCATCCAATGCCAGTGAGCATGCTGAATGCGCAAAGGACCTCAAATTCGGATATTAAAAGTGCAAGTAAGGACTTGGCAAGTAGTTTTGGCCTTGATTTTGAAAGAATCAGTCTTCAAATATCAAAACCATGCACTGGAATAAATGAAGTCGGCTTGAATCTGTCTAGGACATCCATGGAGGATGAAGGGGATGGCTATGATCCAGAGCTGACTCTTAATGAATGTGAGTTTCGAGGCAGTCAACCCGCAAGCCCCAACCGCAGAATATCTCCTCCTGAAAGATCGAGTTTGAAGAGGGAAGGCCTCATCGAAGATAGAATGGTGAAACGAGTTCGCTTTATAGAGTGAGATTCCCCTTTTTGTGTGTAGCCTTAAAACATCTGATTTTGTTCAGATTGAGCTTACGATTTAAATCGAGTGTCAATTCGAGCCACGAGAAATGTATACGATAACATTCAGTGTTCAATTACGGTGCTGCAAGTGTACTTCATCGAAATAATGTATATTGATTGTTCTATAACCCTAAGCTAAACTACCGGATTTTTTCAAATGCCAGTAGGCGGTCAAAAATGGGAAAGCGAAAAAAAGGCCGTAAGTTCCCCACCAGACAATGCCAAATGGTATTTTTCTGTTTTTGACCTTGAAAGGCAAGTTTGAGTACACCCCAGTCTTTGGTGACCCATAAACTGAGTTAAGTGCGGTGGACGAGGTTTGGAAGTTTCTTACTGCTCTTGAGCCTCTGATACCGATTCTAGAAATCATGGCGACTATAGTGCAAGAGTTCGCTGAGTGGTGATCTTTCGGAACTCAATAAGTGATAAAAGAATAACTCAGTACACCATTAACTCGCACCACAACCACTTTTCGCGCACTTTAATTGGTCATGATTTCTGAGACGAGTGAGGCCATTTTCCCTGTAGATAATCAAGTTCTTGCCAAGTCAGAGACAAATAACTTCAGTTAACTTCTCCTACCTACATTATACCAATGGCTATCGCTCCTATCACAGGCACCTTGAGAAAGAAAATCATCACAGATATTTCTGTTGGCTTTGCTGTAGGCTTTGTCATGGCTGGGTTTTACTGGCGGTATGAACACATGCCAATCGTGAACAGAAGGGATGCCTTTTATGCAAAGTTGAAGGCTGAAAAAGAGGCCGAAGACTCGGTATGAAGATGAGGGTAACCTTTCAAATTGTTGTACCTCAATTATGGATATATAATAAATTGAACAATTAAGGCTAGCTTCCTTCGGGCATCTGAATTATTGTAGACGAACGAAGCGTTTACTCAGAGAAGGTCATCGGTAGCACATAAACTTTACTTTTCTTTTGCAACCACGTATATGAAGACATCAAGTTGATGTTTCTTCTTTCATTTCATTGCTTTCCAGAAGCTCTTGCTATTTACGAGACCAGTTGTCACGATTAAAATATTGCGCCCTAGTTTACCTTGTAAATATTGAAAGACACTTATTTCGCTTCTCGTTATACCTCCAATTAGTACCAAAATAATGTACTGCTTGCAATCTTTAGGTTTATTGGTTTCTCTGCGGTGATCCAGGTAATCACAGATATTCTCGTCCATTGTCTGACCCTTGAACATAGCTTCTAGGTTCAAACCATTCCAATTCGGCCTTCTCGAGATGTTGGTGACTGGTTTGTACTTCAAGAATTCACGCGAGTACAATGATTCCACGAGACGATAGATGAGCGGAACTGTCTCCGACGGAAGAGTAAAAGACGGGTTAATGTAGTCCGAAATCCTTTCGATTGCAGAAACGTCCATTTGTTCATCGCCCGATGGATGCAAATTCCAAAATTTGCTAATCAAGGTATATGTGCTGTTGTAAACATCCTGGGCACCAGAAATCCCCACTGCGGTCACATCATCATAGTTGTACTGATGCATGGGCCGTAAATGATTCCCTGACGTTGAAACAGACGTGGAAGCAGTCATTGTCTCGATTTCTGCCTTTCCGAAGGTGAAAGATCCGAAAAAATCGTTTCCTTTTGAGTTCATTTTTATCATCTTGTACTCAAAAAGTCTATCAAAGATTAAGGATCCTTCAAAACCGAAGTTTGAATGAAGCATGCTTTTCAATACTTCCACGTCACTTTGACGTAGACCGTCATTAATCAAAGACATCAAAATGATCAGACACATGACCATTTCCACCGGTGCGTTTAAATCAACGAGAGATATGACTTGCCTAAGATGTGATTTAGGCTCAGATTGAAAGAATTCGTTCTGCAAATTAAACCATTTTTCTAGAATGTCACATTTGTGATCACTCTCCTTATCAAACCTAATGCGCAGGAGAATATTCTCACTTAAGTGAGTGTGCTTCCGAACCATTTCTTGTTCAGTTGTCAAACCTCCAAGATTTTGAACTAGTTTCTTCATTTGAGACAAATCATTGGTTTTGTCGTTTTTCTCTAGCTCTAGCTGTAAGATTTTTGCCTTCTTGTTGAGGATTGTCCCTATTGATGCAAAGTTGAGATGTTTTAACTCTTGGTAGAGAGGATCATCTAACTTATCCTTCGACTGAAGAATATTACTTATTTCATCTTCAGTGCCAACGATATCATCTAAAAGGCCCATATAATTCATGTGGCTGAGGAGTAGAGGGACATAATCGAGGTTTCTCTCTAGGACGACAAGATCGGCATTCCCGGAAAGCTTTTCTGAGTAAAACTCACGTTGACTGTGGGAGAGATGCGAAGATAAAAAGTTTGGCCATGTCTGGTCGAGGAACTCTTTGGCTAGAAGACAAGAATGGTCACCTTTGGCATACACATTCTTAATCTTGATCGTTTCAAGGCGAGCGATAGAAGGACATAGGATATCGACGAGAGATTGAGCCAACCCGGAAACAACTTGTAATGGATTTTGGAGATATTCCACAAGTCCTCCATCTGCCGCGTCAAGTGAGTATACAATTTCATGTGTCAAAATGGGATAGACCTTCCAGGGTAGAATTTTGAATTGAGGAGATAAATGAATAATTGATGATGACGTATCAAGCTTCGAAGCATTCAAAACTGTTCCATATAAGGCGGAGATCTCTGAGGTAATTTTGTAATAGAAGCTTCGGTTGAAGTCCTTGACAATAAGGCTAAACTTCACAATATTTCTCTGGTTGAACAAGTCCCAGATTTTTTTGGTTTCTTCAGCACCTTTATCATCTGCAGTTACGATCATTACGATCGATTCGTAATCTATGTCCATAGCATTCACATTTCCTGCAAGAATTTCTTCTGTGAAGACACACGTGTCCACCTTAAGACTCAGAAACGGCGTCAAAAAATTCAAAAGCCTTGAGATCCTATTGGATGTAACAAGTATCTTCTTCTCGCCCGTTAGCTGCGCTAAACAACTTAGAAGGTTGTATCGAGATAGCTCTTTTAAATGGTCCCCGAGACCGTCATCATTCATCTTCTCTAGTGATATTCGAGCAAAATTACCGGTCCAGAATTCCACCGTGCCTGATGCAAATGTCACACCGCGAAGTACGGAAGACCAGCACGCTTTAAGTTTAATGCGACATGTCGAACTGCAGAAAGCTTTTGCAGAAAATTGAAACTAACTGCATCATGTTGTTGCCTCTAAAAGTTCATGTTTGCATTTTGATTATCACACTAAAAAATTCTTAACTCTCTAACATATAATTGGGTGACTTCATAGAAAAACAAAGGTAAAATTGAAGAAATTGAAGAATGATGTATCTAGAAATGAAGCGTTTAAAGTACAGGAGTTCAAAATTTCACCTCTCTTTTAACACAGATGTAACGTATCGTATTTTCTTGAAATATTGTGGCAACATGCTGACGGGTTTCATTGTACACATGTGCTTCCAAAAGGATTCTGTTGAAAGAGATGTTGATGGCTCTCAAAGTAAATGTCATCCACTCACTAGCATTGAAATCATTATCATGAAAAAAGATGGTTTGGTCAATGGGAACCAAGCAATTTTGAGAACAATTATTCAAGAGGGGATAATTCAAGCAGGCTATTTCATTCAGAAATGGTAGCAATGAATCCGATAAAACTGCAAGCGCAACAAATTGGAAGCCAGACTCAAGCAAATTCCCAATCCCACTACTCAAGCGAACAAACCAAGCAACTCTTCTGTGAGCTTTTGGACATTGATGTTCCCAATGAAACGTTCCCAAATTGACTAACTGATTTTGTCTTTCAAATTCTACCGATCTTGCTCCACTTATGTCTGTATTGCTCTTCTCGACTCCCTTCAACCACGCAGGAAAGGGCACCAGAAAGTGAAATGGTTCACTAACTACCGCTCCATCGATGCCCTCGTCAGTACGCTCATCAGCCACTCTTTTTGAGTTTGGGCTTCTCGCACGTTTCCGCTGAAGTCGCTCAATTTCCGCTGACTTATAAGATGCCTGAGCTTGTCTCAAGGAATTCTTTCTTGTGAGTGAAACTGTTGCGATAAACTTTGTGTCTCCACATTGTATAGCACGTACAGATCTGTTGCAAAAGCTTTTCCCATTTGAGATCTCTTCGACCCGCCATTCAATTGCAGCTTTGTCATTGAGTCCTTTTGAGAAGCAAGAGTAAACCGAATGTGGCATGAAACCAGCGGGTGCGCTTTTAATGGCTATCGCCAAAGACTGACCGATAATGCTACCTCCGCAACCTTTTGTAGAAGCTGGTTGATTTTTAGTGAGATATGGCTTAACCCGAAAAGTCAGACTTCCCTCTTCTACTATATCAAAAAGCCGTTGAAAATCATGCATACTTTCAAATGTTTGCTTGTGCATACCAGAACTGAGTTTGTATTCTTAAGATTTAATATCCCCAGGTTAGAGAAAAAGAGGTTCACCTTGAATAAGAAACAACCAGCTTACTGAGAGATCCTGAGATTAAAATTGTCTGGAAAATGACATCAGAACTGCAGCATCAATCCATTTCATCCCCGCATGCGGGGGAGGCTTTGAAGCGCTCACAGGGCCTGCGTTCGACCAACTTCTGCGCATGTGAATGGCGACTGTTAATTCTAAATGCGCAATACGAATTTTTTTGTCTTTTAGCTCAGCTGACAGGCAGTTTCTTTGAAGCATGTCATGAAGATCACAACTCCAGACAAGTTTACTTGAAAAAAGATACTTTTTGTTTTTGCTTTTTTGCTCAAGTCGTTGCTTGATCAAAGAATGGTGAGAAAATTCATAGCTAAACTTCATTTAACGGGGTTGAGGGTCTATTCAGGCTTCGTACTTAAAGTGTCTGCAGAGGAGCATTTGCCTATTCAAGCTACTTCAAATGCCAATACATTGATTCGTTAATTGCCGTATCTTACAAAATTCAATTCGCCACAAAGAGAACGAAGAAACATGAAGTTCAAAGCTTATAAGTTCCATGAGGGATACTTTCTATTAGGGGGAGCGGAAACAAGCACAATGCCTCTTGCAGCGCAGTTGCAACCAATCGATTGTCCATGGTGAAGTATCGGCTAGTCACCAACACTCTATCATTTGCACACCTCTCAAACTTGTAGTCTAAAAACATCCACTCTGTCGGGTCAAAGTTGGTGTCATGGTAAAAGATTGAATGGTCCAAAGAAACACGAAAAAACTGACTTTTGCTGAAATCAAGAAAGGGCGAAATTGCTCTCATGATAGTGGCCAAATAAAGTGAATCTGAAGCGTAAGCAAAATCTATCATTTTTGTTTTCACTTTGTTGTGTGCTTTTCCAACGTTATCGTTGACCTTGAAAAACAACCCGAACACACGTGACCCGGGATCTCCCTCGTGTATTCCCTCGGGTGCATGAAATGTCTCAGGTGGGATAATGTGCGAAAGGTTTCCATGTGTGTGTTCAACAACAGGCATTGAGTCTAAACCTTTGCCATACTTGAAGAATGTGTAGTGAGGTCTACTCAGAAACTCGAGAGGTATTTTAGTTCTGGGGCTTCTTCTTTCTACTTCCAGAAGTGCCCAGTATCTCCTTCTCTTTTCCGCCACATTGTTGTTTCTCATGAAGGATGCCATGAGGGTGAAGCAAAGTTGATCATCGTGCAGTTGAAAGCATTTAACCAATCTTGAGCAAAAGCTTCTTCCCTGAGACAAAGTGTTTACCTCATAACGCATCACAGAGTCTTTCTTTCCAGCTTTCAAAAAGTAAGAATGCGTAGAATGGATTTCGAATTCTCGGTCATCAATTGAATCCCATGCAGCACGTAAACTCTGGGCTATCATTTCACCACCATAAACACCTCTCATTTTTTCCCTGAGAGGCTCTAAAGGATATTTCCCAATGAACTCAGTATCTGACTTTCGAGATAACAGAAACTTTTCTTCCAATTTACACACCTCTGTGCTCTCGTAAACATCCTCGAGATTCATACTGCAGCGTCAAAGTTATAAAGTCGAACTAATTTTTGAAGCTTTAAGCCGTTAAAGATGGATTTCAAGGTTATTAAATAACCAATCAGATAGGTCACATCTGATGGGAAATACGGCTTTCCTTTATACTGGTTCCAACTCCGCGATAAGAATTATATAGTGGCCCTCGGATCAGCGGTTTACCGAGGCTCGATTGCGAACATTCTCAACGAACAGCACCTCCTATATCAGCATTGCACACAAGTAAATTCCCCTTACTCATGCGGAAGAGAAAAAAAACTTGTATCTTTTCGGGCGGTAATACGTATATGCGAAAGAACGATGCTACATGAGAGATCAACCAAGCTACATTTAAACAGCGATATAGTCAAAGTGGTCATCTTGCACCACCAGAAAAATCAATTGTAATTATTGACCCATTAACGGGGAACAATTTTCAAGCTGCACAACTTTTCCTCGAAGTAGTAGTGTACCTCAGATCTAACCAATGGGCATGCATGAGGATGGGCCTCAGAGACATAATCAGAATTTTGTTAGCCTATAATCTGGTGACAACATACCAGAAAGAAAAAACAACTGTGCTGAGCTTTCTTCAATAATTTGTAAAGAAACTCAAATTTTTGAAAACTTTTGCCCGCTTTTCCCTGGCACTCCAGGCCTCATGTAGGTTAGTCCCTCTTGTACGAATGTTGCAACACATTTCCCATTATTCAAGAAAAAATTACCCCGCACTAACGTTCTTGAATTCTTAGAGACTCTATATTGATATTTCAAAGAGACCCATTCATTGACGACATCAAATTCATCATAATCGTCTAGGTGAAAGTACAAATGGTGATCCAATGACATAGCAGTATAATGAAATATATGCATAGCATTAAGTGTGAAATTCATTATGCTTCTCGCGTCTTTGGTCTCATCGAATTCTTCTTCCGTATTGTCCACGGTCGGATTCCAGTCCAAATGAAGGGCACGAGCTAGTGTGGTGAGAATTGCTCCATCAGAAAGATAAGCCAATCCAACATAGTTGAATTTTGGGTCGATCATTCTACGTTTCTGAGGCTGATGAAGCTTACTCCACAATGAAATCAGTCTTTCGCTAATGGGCAAGTTTCTCTCCTCAGGGCAAATCTCATACCGGAGAAACTCGTCTGAATACGCGTTGACAATGAAATCTGTATGGTATGTCTTATAAAGCTTTGAAGGATCATTGTATTTCAGATCTGCCTCTGGTACCAGGCAGACGATGCTCAGATGACGAGAAGCTGAGTCTTCCACACGGGTATGCTTCACCAATGAACACATGGCTGTGTAGGTCACCACATTGTCTTGGAGCAAGAAAATCTGTCTTTGGCAAAACAAATCATCTTTGCCATAAGGCTTTACCTTGTAAAGACATGCTAATTTCGAATCACCCGGTCTTATAAAGCTGGAATGGAAAGAGTGCGGAATATATCCTGGTGCGGATTCCATAGCTACTAAAAGTGTTTGGGCGCAAGTGTGACCACCATAAACACCTCTTGCCCCAGGAAGTGGAAGTCTTAATGGATAGATCCCCTCCCAAGTTTCTTCATCAATCTTTCGAACTGCTGTCACCTCCTCGAAGTCCTTTGGTTTTTTAGGTTCTGTGTTTCCAGGCATAATTTGATGACAAAATACATATGAAAGCTTTGAAAGAAACAGTGGGGTCTGTATTAATTGAGAAAAATGTACCCCACACTACACACGTGCGGCTTCTCCGAGGCAGCTCAAGTCACTGGAACGTGATTTTGGTAGAAGGCTTCGCGCATTGGAAGATGTTGTTTCTTTAATAATAATAATAATAATAATAATAATAATAATAATAATAATAATAATAATAATAATAATAATAATAATAATAATAATAGATAACCGGTGCATGTAGGCAAGTTGGAATGGAGACCCACGCAAAGAAGTAGTCTTAGGAGACACTAATTGGAGTTTCAGGAGTCTCAGTTTACAACAATTGAAATGAGAGATTGTGACTCCATGAGCTGAGATTTTACGCAACTGATTATTTTGGCAAGGATGGATGAGCACTATTAGAAAGAAAGAAAGAAAAAAAAACCTATATCTGAGGATAGCCGGCAAATTTAGCACGTACCCTTTTTGTAGAACCTTGACACCTTTTGCATCAAAATCTTGCTTCCTAATGTTCATCTGCAGCCTGTTTAGATACATCTTTTGTGAAACAATTCCTGCAAGTGTTATATTCCTTCGGGGCGATTTGGCTGCTTTAAAAGACACTGCGCAAAACAAATCAAGCGAACTAAATCTTAAACTTGTCACGACTGCTACAGTTACTGACTCTTGTTGTCTTCTTTCGGGTTTATCAGTTCAGCTTTCGAATATCTGTTTAAAAGCGGATACTTCGGAATTTGCTCGTAACCTGGGCATTTTAACTCAGCAACCTTTGTAGATAACAGTAAGGAGCAAAAATTCTCATCAGAACTATTATTATGCTTGTTTGCTGGGCCCAACCCTATAAGCTCTCTTTGTTTGTTGGTTAATGGAAGATCCATGCACTGATCTTGAGGCCAAAAAAGGCACACTGCATCGATGACAACGATGAAGAATAGTATCAAAGGCACATAACGAGTGTAAATGCATGACTGGGAAACAACCATTAATACAATTTCCAAGTGGCGTGCGTTAAATGGACCCAGAAGCATATTACTTTTAAGCAGTCTCACAAAGCCGTAATGATGCGATTGAAGTAACAGAGGGGCTTTGTTCAAAAGCATGGTCAAGAATTGCGCGCCAAAGAGTCTTATTGTGTCCCTCCGTAGGTTTTTGAACTGCAATTCTTTACTTACCTGTCTCCTCAATGCTTCCTTCACCACTGGACTTGTCCACTCTCCTGTTGGGGCTACTAGACGGGTTCCATCCTCATGATCGCATCCTTCGCTTGCACACCAAGTTCCATGATGCTGTGTAACGCCCTCATCGAGAGATCCAATGGCCTTTCTGAATTCTCGGGAAATTTGACGTATTGTTTTGTGCTCCTTTGCTAAGAATCCCGAGTCAGTTTCTTCGAAGAGTGTTTTGATATGAGACTCACTGCAGTTGTCAAGCCCCTCAAGCAGACGAATTGGGAATCGAGTTAGCATGGAAGGTTTTAGCCTGCGTACGTGCACGTTTATAATAAAGCTGAACTAACAAAATGTAGATTGGGAAAGATGAAAGGCTTCATTAAGTAGCCTGATGCATGAAAGAATTTTTCCTCAGTGTACTCACGTTTGTGTCGATGTGAGCGCATGCAGTTCTTGTCTGTTGAACTCTGTGTGCAGTAAATGGTATTGTTGTGATACGAGATGTACGTATGTGTGAGAATGACTTACACATCTGCACTCCTCTTTCCCGCACAACCTATAGTGTGGTGTTAGTGAATGATTCACACACCAGCACTTTGAAGGTTGCACGTGGGGTAATGTGGAATTAGTAATCTCCTTGTAGGAAGTGGTATAGTCATGAACTCTAAGTTCGTGTGATCACTTGATTAGGAGAGTACTAACCCCGCCCATGTAGATTGTGTGTGTGAAGTTCCACTCTTATCTCTTATTTAAGGTGAGTCTGATCCTCTCTCTTTAGATAAGACGGTAAGGAACAAGTTCTCTATGACTGAAGCTACTTCACTGACCAACATTCTTGATTTCTCTCCTGGCTCGGCTGGTCCGTCAACTCTGACTTATGTTAGTCGTGTTGAGACCATGCGTCAGTTCAATTTTGCTAATCAGGTGCATCCCATTCTGGGAGACACAGGTTATGTCCGAGAGTTTTCCGCATCGGCGATTATCGCGCAACAGGTATATGTGCATGTGCTTCGCTTCTCTTGCCTTTAAGTATGATAAGCGCGAGCTTGTTAATGTGTTTCTAGAGAAAAAGAGGAGGGAGATAAATAATGTGGGGTCTTTGAAGATCGTGGGCGAGCAGGGTCAAGCCTGACGTGGCTCCGCCTGTTCTTGTGGCGTTGGCTGATCACGCCTCTACGGGGCGAGGTTCCCCAGTTGACACGTTGAGAGTCCATGTCTTTTCCATTTCTACATGATACATTTAAATGACCTCTTTCCCTACTCCTTGTGGTTGGAGGTCAGTTTTTCAATGAACAGATGAAATATGAGTGCATTTGAGAATGCTGGAACGCTTAGTAATAACAATGCGTTTTCCGCATCTAACAAGTTCATCGTCTTTCGCACACCAAGTAACAAGTTATAATTTTGAGTTTGGATATCTTCTTTTCAGCAGTAAGCTCTTTCTGATATCGGGTATCGGCTTTCACTATTTGTAATCAAAATTTGAGGGACAACCACCGTGAATCAGCTGCCAGTCCGTGAATTTTTTAACGCAGCCGATGTGTCCTGCATTAGACATGAGCACCAGAAGTGGTAGACATCATGATTTTGGCGTACAGCTGCGGACCATTCAAAAATACGCTCATGTCGGCAAATGCCCAGAGTAAAGATTATCTTGAGAAAGGAGTATATGTGTCTCCCATTGAATCTCTCATTGCTGGCTCAATTTCAGGAGCTGTTGCAAGGTACGCTATCCACATGATTCTTTTCCATTCTCATTTCCCATACTAACTATTTCAGAGCGATTACAGCGCCCCTTGATACTATAAAAATACGTTTACAGTTACTGCTGGTGCGCATGGGTGAAACCAAGGTAATTGAACTTGTGAAATCTCTTCTAAGGAATGAGGGAGTTTTAGCTTTGTGGAAGGGTAACGTGCCTGCAGAGGCACTTTATATTATTTATGGGGCAAGTCAGTTCACTTCCTTTTCCATTTTGAACAGATGGCTTTCTCAATTTCAAGAACAAAATCAATTCTCTTTGAGCCCCCTGCTTCATCTGTTGATCATCGGCTCGGGAACTGGCTTAGTTAGCACCATTGTGACATATCCATTCGATTTGTTGAGAACCCGCTTAGCGGCAAACGAGTCCAGAAAATCCTTATCTCTAATCAAAACCTGCAACAATATATATAAAGCCCATGGTATTAGAGGTTTCTTTCTTGGTATCCGACCATCGCTTCTATCTATCGTTGTTAACACTGGGCTTTTTTTCTCAGCTTACTCTGCTACTAGGGTTGCAATAGACGGCATTAATGAATCATCTCCAGTTAAAATAAGAGGTGTTGAAGCAATGTCTGGACTCATAGCTGGTATAGCAGCGAAGACAATTACCTTTCCTCTCGATACAATTCGCAAGCGTATGCAAGTTGCCCTGGGTGGAAAATCGTCTCGCATGTTGGTCGAGCACTGGCGAGTTCATGGCTTCTTCAATTTTTACAAAGGCTTCGGCATAAGCTTAATCAAAAGTGCACCCACAAGCGCATTATCTATTGCTACTTACGAATACGTTATACGTTATATGCGCTCAAACTCCTCCGAATTTTGAAGTAGTTAACTATGGAATTGAATTATCAAATTGAGTATATGTTGAGAGGAGTACTACACTGATGTAGTCACGGGCATGTCCTGGAATATTCATGGGGGAGACTATCACTTATACAGAGCATAAGAGGCTCAACCACGTCTTAGACATGTTCGAAAGGGATGAACCATCAGCTAGAGCTTGACAGGCAAATCGGACCATGCTAGTAGCGATGCGTAGGGACCGTACCTTGCTCAGAGGAGTAACCCGAAGGGAAGTCTCTCTAAGAAGGGGGATAAATTGTCGATTGTATCTTAGGACTCAGTCATAGGCGTTCAGAGTGCTTTGGGGCTGCAGGAATAAACTAACACAGTTAAATATTCGGTGTCAGTAAGAAAAAGGTAGAGACCCATTAGTGAGGAAAACTCAGGAGTGAGATTTCACCACCATTAAGTGTTTTGGAGATGGACATTCCATAACGTGGGTTCATTCAGAGCCGCCCGGTCCTGATAGTGAACTTTCTCGAGAAATGAGCGGCCTAAGGACCGGGCGGCTCTGGGTGAACCCACGTTACAGGTCACTACAGGCCTAGACCTTACCCGGAAGGATACGTATGACTGGTCAAGTGGAAAAGGACGGAAAGACCCTTCAGAGTGTCATATGCAGTGTAAAGCCCATATGAACAACGAAGCTGTTCATCTGGCATAGGTTGCTTCGTCTCTCAACAATATATACGCGCTCAGAACAGACGTGAATCGCTCTAAGGCTTTTATAGTTTGCTTTTTTCTTTCTGTTTGATCATACATTCCCTCAAATACCAAACACTAGCGAATCATGTTGAATGTGTTTTGTTACCCATAGCCTCCATGCTTTATCGTGTCAAGTCAGGTATCCTTGCATCGTACTGTATCTTCATAATTTTTTTTTTTTTTTTTTTTTTTTTTTTTTTTTTTTTTTTTTTTTTTTTTTTTTTTTTTTTTTTTTTTTTTTTTTTTTTTTTTTTTTTTTTTTTTTTTTTTTTTTTTTTTTTTTTTTTTTTTTTTTTTTTTTTTTTTTTTTT
>JAJMGV010000010.1:207406-258072 GCA_030582695.1 [Candida] golubevii | reverse complement strand
AGTTACTCAGACAGTTCCTGAGACAGTGGTGACAACCGAGGCAACTGTCACTGGGTTTACAACATACTGTCCGACATCGACTGTTCTCACGATTTCTACATGCAACGGAGAGGAGTGTGCTCCATCTGTGGTTACAGTTTCCGAGGCTACTACATTAAGCTTCACACAACCGGTCGTGGTTCCTACAGTTGTGACATCAAGTGTAGAAGGTACTACCGAAGTTACTCAGACCGGAGTTACTCAGACAGTTCTTGAGACAGTGGTGACAACCGAGGCAACTGTCACTGGGTTTACAACATACTGTCCGACATCGACTGTTCTCACGATTTCTACATGCAACGGAGAGGAGTGTGCTCCATCTGTGGTTACAGTTTCTGAAGCTACTACGTTGAGTTTCACTCACGCAGTCATAGTCACATCTGCTTATACCACAACTGTTGCGACGTCAACTTACACTGCCCCTGTTGAAACATCTACCTATACTGCAACTACAGGTTCTACCCTAGTGACTTTGTCAAGTGCTACAGCTGCATCTACGGGCCCAGCAGTTACAACAGCTGAAGGTGGAGCGGAAAAGGTTGTAATGGGAGCTGCAGGACTTGTGGGTGTGATAGCTCTCTTGATTTGAGCAGGTGGCTTACAACATTATTCGACAGGTAATTTTATTTTTATTTTTGTTTTTAGATTTCAATATTGAATTGAGTTTAGTATTTTCAACCCATCACCACTAGTAGCTAAGCTAGGGGCTACAACAATTTCTGTACACGAATGGTCAATATATTTATATGTATGGGGAATGTACATTAATGCCCTGTATCACTTTTATTATAACTTAGGAATAGGGCGAAATAAAATTTGCTGTTAAGAGATAACACGATTGTGGATATACACAGCACATGCAGCCTTTCAGCTTTGTTCAATCACGGGATTCGGGAGTAATTATCCTTGTGCCGGCAAAAAACATGGTATTTGCTCGGGTCGATATCACGTTCTGGTACCCAACATTTCACGGAAAGTGATATGGTGTGTATGGCACATCAATAGAGTTGAGGACGCCTCTTCTTTATGCACACGGACACAGTATGTGTGTATCAGACACCCACTTCTCGTGGACTGATTTGGAAAAAAAAAACCCTTCACCCCGCCCAAAGGGAGATAAAACCTAAAAAGAAAGATTGCTCGTAGGAGTAACATCGATGCAGCCCTTAATCAGATGTAGGTACTTAAACAATGCTATTCCTCACCAGGATCAGTTAGTTTTTTTCTATTCTTATCAATACATTTCTCTAGCTATGAAATCTATCACTTTCGCTTTATCTGCATTCGCTTCCTTTGCTTCGATTACAGCTGCTGGCTGGTATAACAACACTGTGATAACATCAGATGTCACTGTTACTGGCTACACCACCTATTGCCCAGAATCAACAATTGTCACGATTACCACATGTAGTGACCACAAATGTGCCCCTTCAGTGATCACCGCAACAGATGCTACGACCATCACTATCACCGGCGAATGCGTCATACCAACTACCGTGACCAAGAAAGCAGGCACATCTTCTACCGAAAAGGCTAGTGTCATTACCGGTGGTGTGACTGTCACCGGCTACACAACTTATTGCCCAGAACCTACAGTTGTTACTATAACCACATGCATTTCTCACAAATGTTCCCCCGCCTTGTTTACAGCCTCAGTACCCACAACGATCACCATTACCGGCGAATGTGTTATTCCTAGCACCTACACAAAAGCCCAAGCTACTTACACCACGGAAGCTACAGGAATCAGCACATATGTCACTGTCACAGGCTATACCAGTTACTACCCAGAGCCCACTGTTGTCACTTTGACTACTTGTCATGAAGAGAAATGTGCTCCGAGAACCATAACTTGCAGCGAGCCAACGACCCTTGTCATCACTGAACCATGTTTAATTCCAACCACAGTCACATCTGAGCAGATCGTGACTACGCAAGTCACAGTTGCTGGTCTCACCACTTACTGTCCTTCACCCACTGTTGTAACTATCACAACATGTAGCGACGACAAGTGTGCTCCCGTTGTGTACACAGCTTCCGCAGCTACCACGTTGGTAATTACTGAACCTTGTCTTGTTCCATCAACTTACATTACGGTGCCAACTTTGGTGACTTCCGAATCCAAGTCGACTGTTGCTGCGGAATCTAGCTCTCCTGCAGTTACTTCTTTCGAGGCTGCGGCTGCTGCTAAGGCTGCCGCGGGTGCAGCTGGTTTGATTGGGGTACTTGCTTTGTTAGTTTAAAAACGCAGAGCATTGTTACTGCTAACCTCATCAAAATTTCGTCCCATTACTCTTTTAAAAAAATTCGTTGTCCTCAGATTTTCATTTAGAATTCATGTGACCTTTGACATGACCGTATGTCTTCGCTCGATTATTCGTTTGAGGGCAGGACGATAAATGTAGCATCATGCGTCACCGCTAGATCTGAAAGATTGAGAGAATGATCAAAAAGCCAGCTAAAATTCTTGTGGTGTCGAACTCCTCTTCTACATTACAGCTCAATCGTACAAGGCACGATAGTAACTTCACATTTGAGAGGAGATACTGTTCGAATCGCGTTCACAAAAATTTGTCGACACCAGTCTATGGAGTCTTTACTTTGTAGCTTTTGGGGCCTCCATCTTTGAAGTAAAACATACAAAGCAGACTGACAAAAATATATCTGAAAATTTCACTCCTTTAGAAGACGCATCTTGAGAAATAACGTGTGGCGCTTGAGGAATAAATTCATCATTAGACGATGCAAGTTCTTATTCGTAGTAAGAATAAAAGCTGGCTTGGCCCAGCAAGTGTACTCAATAGCTCTCAGCCGAGAAAACTGAAATGTGATGTAATCTTACTTCTAGTGTTGTTCAAGGTATTTCTTTGAGAATTGTTGAGACAGTGTGATAAAAGATTTTTTTAGGATTCTGCAAGTTATTTTTATCTCTACGATCAAAATAGAGGATATGACTAACCCCGCTATTAATAGAAGCAAGTGATCAGTTCACAGAGGATTGAAATTGATTCTATTAGACAGTATATTTAGCAAAACAAGAAAAAGAAAAAAAAGAGAAAAACACTCATTCCGGTAGACACCAACTCTCTACCACTAAAAGCCGGTGGGTGCCGTTGCAAGTTGTCTTGTTGATGCGAGAGATGCTGGGTTGAAACAAACATAACTTGAATTTTCCCATTTGAATTAAGCTGATATCACCACTTCATGTACATAGCTTGAGTGACTGAAGCTGATCACAGTTACGAGGAGAACTGTATGACTACAACTCAGTTTTTGTAAGTTCCAAATGAACTTGAGACGGGAACTCACCAAGCATGGGACACCCCGTCTTACAGATAAGAAGTCTTACTCTCTGACGCGAAACTTATAAGTACAGCAGGATCGATAATGTATCCAAGACCATGTAAATTGGAAGATATCCAACCTCGTGGCTGTATGAATTCAACAGAAGCACTTCTGTTGTCAAGAACTTCTAAGCCCTATCTCAGAAAGCAAATCTGGCGTGAAACATTCACTCCACGTGCCACATGAGGCAATGTTGAGGCGCAGTTGGGAATAATCTAGCCAAATGCGCCGATAAGCTGACTTTCTTTTCTGTACATTGTTTGGTGATGATAATTTCGACGGACACATGCTGGCTAATAGCACTATTTATAGAATAGTAGTTTCTATAATTAGCTATTTCGGGAAGTATCGCACTAATCCCGACAAGTATTCAACATGACTCTAGTATATAAGGACCTCGTAGTTACTGGAAGAAAATAACGATAACATTTCTACCAATATTGTCCTCTAAAACGAAAACCACCCATTTTGCTTTGACCGTTCTCGGTTCCACCATCACTGCTTACGCCGAGTCTGTATCTTTCACGGCTGAGAGTGAAAAGAGCTCGATCGATTTCCCAATTTCCTCTATTCACGAAGGTGCTGGAATCAACTTCTTCTTAGCTTCTGAAGGTGGATCCGGGGATGTATTCGACTTGCAGAATGGCATTGCCACTAACAGCCAGGGTGACAAAGTTGCGAACCTTGGAATCTCTGGTTCATATTTGGCTTCTGGTCCTGCTGTGACTCCCTCAACCCTTTCCTTCAATGGAGACGTGGTTGAAGACTTTAACTTTTTCGTTTGCAAAAATACAGGTGATCCTAATAACTATTCCGAGAAGGATTACATAATTTCTGTGAACGACAAAAGTAATGTCACTGCTCCATTTGATCAATGCACTTCTGTGTCCATTATTAAATCCGCAGATGCCACGGACGCAGATGATGCAGATGATGTCGGCGGCGACGCTGACGGTGGCGATGATGGAGATGATGATGCTGACGAAAGGGTGATAACCACAGACATTACTGTCACTGGCTATACGACATACTGCCCCGAGCCTACTGTTGTTACTATCACAACTTGTAATGAGGATGAGTGCAGCCCATACGTCATCACAGCTACTGAGGCCACAACTTGTCCGTCACAGAAAATTCCGTCGTCCCCACTACTTATACATCCTTTCCGGAAACAACCGTGGTCACTAGGCCCGCTTCAAGTCGCGAGTTGAGAGCGACAGCTTCTACCGGAACCAGCAATGCGCAGGTTTCCTCATTCCAGGGTGGAGCAGAAAGAGCGGCTGTTGGTGCCGCTGGATTGGCAGCCGTCGTTGCCTTTTTGATTTAGAAGCACACCCATATTTAGCCTGCTGGATCATGTGTTAAGAAAAATATCAAATGGTGCCTTTTGTCCTATCCATCCAGACCCGGATCATCAGAGCGGGATGTCAAGTCATTCAAAGTTCGTAGTTTTCTATGTCTATCTCGATGTTTCAACAAACGTTCACCTGAAATAAATCTTTACGCTTGCCTCTTTCGAAACGTGAAATACGTAATCCTTCTCTAGTATTCGCGCAGTTGTGAGGGGCAGCAAAGAACCTCTTGATACACTTAAACAGCCGGTGAGGTCCTTTGCTTTACCTGTAGCTAGAGGCAGAATATTGATATTCAAACATGACCTGTGATGCAATTTCACATAGAAGTCCGTGATTTTGAACACCGGATCCGCTGGAGTCACAGAGCCCAAGTCAATCAATGCTCTTGCACTATTTATAACAATAAACATAACACCACAGTCGCGATTGAGGTCTTGTAAATAGTACATCAAGTCGTTGCTTGATATATCAGTCGACGCTAGGAGTAATTCAGGGGAGTTGACAAGTAGCATTCTGCGTTTCAGGGGTATGGACCGTATCTTTCTGGAGATACCTGCAAATATTTCATTTAATTGACTTTTTGAATCCCCGGGACTTTTTACCTGGTTCATGAAAAGCTCGCTGAAACAATCGATGAAAAGAAAGCTGCCCTCGTTGTCTAAATCTAATCCTTGCTTCCGACAGCTTTTTATGACCGAATCCTTTGGGTGGAGAAAAGACAAATACACCACCAGTGCTTGAGGCTTCTCTGTATGGTTTAGGTCTCTGTTGACCAGATTTGCAGTGCCATATAAACATTGTTCAATCAACGTGTTGACAAGCCAAGATGGCTGTGTGCCATCAGCATGGGTAATTACATGTATTGCATTGGAAGTTGAACTAAGCAAATCGGTTGGTATAAGACTTTTATCACCATCAAAGAAAACTAAATCCTGTTGTTGTGATGTCATGGTCCAGGAGTTAATTAGTTCATGGATCGTGAAAGGAGAGTTGTGAGCTCGACAACTTCATAAATGTTCGCGATGCGCTCGACACTGGTGTTGATGTGATCAACCAAGCGTCACAAGGTCTGTACCAAGCTAAAGTCGGAGAAAACAATCCGCTGTTTTTTTCTGTGAAAAAGATATACTGTATCAGGTCACTATAAGTTGTATTGATAGTAGTTAACAAGATATATTCACTTGTCTCTCAAAAGCTTATATTTTAAAGATTTCCCATCAAACAATATCTTATCTTAAAGATATCCTTTTGGTTGTATCTCACAAATATACTCTTGTGGCAACTATCGAGTAGATTTGAAATTTAATACCTCTTCTTGGCTATGAAAATTGATTTTCAAGGTAAACCAGAATCTCGTTTGGGATCAACAAACAGTACGAGTCGAAACTGTGGCATGCAATGCGAGACCGGGAAACTCTCGCCAAACTACGTGTGGCGTGGGGTCAGGAAATATCATGATTCGTTAGATCCCTTCACTATTCTAATTCCGAATAATACGTATTGTTAAATCAGCGGGATACATCTTTAAAGATTATGTCCAGAATTTCACCAGTTCTTGTTGCGCAGGACCTGGAAAACTTAGTCTAAGTTTGACTGCTTTTTTCCACAACCTTGAGATCTGAGGGTAGATTGCCGATCACATCGAACTAGATAACATCCATACACTTCTTGGTGTTCAATTTGCTTTACAGGCTGATTTTGTTTATCAAACGCTATCCGTTGTCTTGATAAAAATGATTTTACTTTCCTCAACTGAAATATGTTCATCACTTTTGTTGTTGAATTATTCTATCGTAGAACCAGAGAGAGCAAAGAAAACAAAAAAGATCTGTTGGGTCACATAGTCAGAGATGGCCTTGCTTACGATACTTTGGTGCTCTTTTAGGAATTCTTTAGCTGTATTACAACTTTCAATTCTACGATACTCGGCTGCTCTGCATCAATAATTCGTGCGATTCAAAGAGAAGAAGGTCATAACATTATTTGTCTCACAGTGTTCTGTGCGGCTGAAAAGATGCACAATTTAAACCGTGTGATTGGACAAGTGATAGGGTGTTACCCTCAACCATCCAGTCAGGTCACAGCTCAAAATTCACAAGGGTAGAAGGTAAAAAAAGCCAAGGGGCAGAACGGGAAAAGGTTAACACTCCGACACCCATAACTGTTCTCGGTTGAGGGGGTTAATATCAATTTGAAGAACGATAAGAATCTCACGATTTGAGCGGAGACCAGCTGGCGTGCGTCGTGGTCCAAGGTTGTATGATGTAATTGATCAAGGAATTTAAAATGATTTTGAAGGAGAGGTGTTACCAGAAACATTTAGGATTGCTCCGACCTCATCAGACTATTAATTGGCAGATCAAAAACCCTCAGTCCTGTTCCCTTTGTTTCATTGACGAGATACCTGACTTGCAAGTGCGTTTTAGAGGCAGAAAGTGAAGAGAACAAATTTAAAAAGATGGTGTAGATGTTGGCTGAAGTTAGTATTTACTACGAACTGCTTTCCGAGATTCTTAATTCGACATTAACCCACGTATCAGATGTATCATTCAACAAAAACAAGAATACAGCAGAACACTAGCATCTAAACCTTGAAAGGGCGCTGTAAGCGGCAGGGGTATTGGCTTTGGGATCTTGATTACGCTGCAGTCCTTGTCCCCACTTATCGTGAGATCGAAGGCACGGCGAATGTGTGTTCTGAATGCAGGCTTCGTACGGCTTCGCCGAAGAAAGGCATCTTATCTTTGGGAAAATAAATAGGGTTTTGTGCCGTGACTTGTGTACCTTACAATGATGTGATCTTCTCTTTTTCTACCGTTAGATATATATAAGGTTTCTCTGGTAGCTTTCGGCAACTACTTTTACGCACCTCGTGCTTCACTGCCACATTCACTCAGTTGCTAAAATGTCGTACGAAAAAGAAAAGAGAAGTTTTAGTGAGAGTTCATTTCCCTATCACGATGAAAGACGGCAACAAGAGCTCGAACAAGAAAAGAACTTGGAGGAAGGGGGTAACTTCATCAATAGGCTAGGATTGAAGGTGAATGCCGAAATTCGTGGTGTCGAAAGGGTGCCGGAAGATAAGAGAATTGACCGATCGTGGTCATCACCGCTCACAATGTTTCTCTCACCAAATCTTGCAATTGCTGCTCTCAGCACAGGCATGATGGGCCCTACCTACTATTCACTTAATTTCAGAACATGCATTATATGCGGGTCCCTTGTGCCCATAATAAGCGCCTTTCCTGTTGGCTTCTATGCGATATTTGGGGCAAAGTTTGGACTTCGACAACAAATTCTCTCTCGCTATTTTACGGGTAATATAATGGGCCGTGTGTTCGCCTTTTTTAATGTCATTTCATGTATAGGGTGGAATGCCATCAATGTTCTTCCAGCCGTGCAAATGTTAGTATCTTTAGGCAGGCTACCTCCGTGGGTGGGTTGCATAATTTTCGTGGTGATCACATGCATCATGGCCTTTTTTGGTTACAAGGTTATTCATATATATGAGAGATGGAGTTGGGTTCCCAATTTGATCGTCTACTTTATAATGATTGCTCGCATGGCTAAAGCGAAGACTTTCGTTTGGGATGCTCATGATAGCCCTAAGATCGAAGCAGGCAATGTTTTGAGTTATATCACAACTATCTTTGGATTTGTTGCTGGGTGGTCTCCTTCTGCAGCGGACTATTTTGTGTATATGCCCAGTGACACTGCGCCCATGAAGATTTTCTCCGCCATGGTGGCAGGTATGAGCATCCCTTGTATTTTTACATTGATTTTGGGGTCATCTTTTGCAATGGGCACAAAGTCCAATTCTTCCTGGAACCAAGCCTTTGAAGAAAAATCTGTGGGAGGTCTTGTCAACAAGATTTTGGTTGAGGATAGCTTGCATGGCTTCGGAAAGTTTTGTGTTGTGATTTTGGCATTGTCTGCTATTGCAAATAACTTACCCGGGTCATACTCGTTGTCTTTATCAATGCAAGCAATTTGGTCACCATTGGCAAGATTTCCAAGACTCGCGTGGTGTGTACTCGGTAATCTTGTTTCGTTGGCTCTATCCATTCCAGCTTATTACGTATTTGCAGACGCAATGACAAACTTTTTGAGTATTATAGGGTACAATGTGTCCATATACATTGGTATAACTCTTGCTGAGCATTGGGTGTACAGAAGAGGATTTAAAGGATATGATGTCACAAATTTCAACAATATACTGACATTACCTGTTGGTATATCTGGAGTATTTGGCTTCCTTCTTGGGATAATGTCAACTGTTCTTTCCATGCATCAGACATGGTATACTGGGCCCATTGCTCGTGCGATTTCGGGTGATATATCGTTTGAACTTAACATGGTGATCTCTTTCATCGGATACAATTTGATAAGACCTTTCGAGTTGAAATACTACGGAAAATAGGCATATTTTGCTCAAGGGATGGCAGATGACTTGTAGTGAAACTGACGACTTTAAGACTTGAGCGGCATGACGAAGATTGCAAAAAATGGCTATTCTAATTATTACGTACTTTTGGTTATTGATTGGCCGCCAGGGCCTTTTAAATTTCAGAAATATTCAGTCTTAGTATCGTAACTCGGTATCTATGTTGCTCAATATTTGCGTATCGTCTGGTGGTTACTTCTTTTGGTCATAAATCTCCGCGCTATGGCTCAAACTATTTGCGGTAGAATAGAGCTGACTCTTGAGGCCCTCTATGGCCTCGGAGTTGGGGTTTTCGTGTGATATGTACTCATCAATATTCGGTCTAGGACCAATATACCACTTGTGAGCATCCAAAATGAACCAAATGATAAATAGAGCCATGGATCCAAAAAAAACAACCACTGTCCAATTCATTGTTTCAGGTGTTAAGTTCTTTCCAGAAACAGTGGGGAAACACAAAAATGGAACCATTGTCACCACAAATGCGACAGAAAAGAAACCAATGGGGGTAGAAAACCTTCCTAAGTTCCATGGACCAGGCTGAAAATAATTTCGTGCATAGGTGATCTTCAAAAATGTTGGAATCGTGAATGATATGAATGAGGAGATTCCACCAACAGAAAATATTGCAGCAATCGCAGTATCTCCTGCAAACATCAATAGAAGCAAAAGCTGACCCAAAATAAAGTTTAGGATGACAGCATTCACCGGTGTCCGTGTGGCAGGATTGACTTTCGACCAAATGCGGGAGAAGGGAAACAAGCCATCTCTAGAATATGCAAACGATACTCTCGAGGCTGCGAGCATACATGAACTGCCCATAAACCAAGAAGAAACAATGGTGAGGGCTGTACAAGCCACCACAAATTTAGAGGCCATGACTTGAGTCAAATAGCTGACAAAAGGTTGCCCCAAATGAAGAGAATCTTCAGATATTTTTTCCAAGCTCACAACTGTGTAGGAAATTGCCAACATAAAAAGAAATCCAATGCTTCCACCAACAGTCGCCGTTAGACAGATAGCCCTTGGAGCGGCAAGTGCTGCATTAGAGCACTCCTCTGACAAATGAAATGGTGCATCATAACCGGACATTGCCCAAATGACCCCGAGAAAAGATATCAACATGGCAGCGCCTGTAGGAAAGTCTGTCTGATTTGTGAGTCCCCATGCTGTCGCGTTGCTATTAAATTTAGGAATAGACCCGTCGTAAATGTTGACTCTGTCGTTGCACACAAATATCATAACAAATACGATAACAAGAAATATCATATTGATCGATGTTCCCATGTTGTTATATTGTGCCAAGTATTTAGTGGGCAAGCAAGCAATGAAACTATGAACAAGCATGATGGCAGTGGTGAGCGCATAAGTCACCCCTCTGGGGGCAACATACCCATTTCTGAAAGAAGCCATTGCAAGCATTAAGCTAGCGCCTGAATAGTTGACGGAAGGCGCTGCCGTGATTTGACACATCCAGTTGGAGAAACTGGTAATCCAAGTCAAAAAGGGAGCCCATTTTTTGGGTGATAATTGTGAAACAGCATAAGGAGTTCCCGAGGCGGTAGGGAAGGCAGATGCAACCTCGGCCATGGAGTACGCAACCGATGTCACTCCGATCATCCCTAGAAGCCAAGGTATGGGCGACATTCCCACCACAAGCTGCTGATAATCGAATGTGGCCGCAATTGACGGAAGCAAGCCGAGTACAGAAAATGAAACCGCGAAGACTGAGAACGAACCAAATTCACGGTTGAACTCTTGTTTGTAGCCCATTGCGAGAATCTGTGCTTCGTCACTATCAACTTGATGGTCGACATTTAACACAATCAGTTGATTTGAAATGACCGATTGAACCCTCAAGTCATCAACGCGAACGCGTGACATTATCGGATTAACTTCTATATCTGTCTTATTCATGGTAACTTCGATCCAGTGGCCTGCACTGCCCGTGATTATAGCTTTCGAGGGGTCTGCTATTGAAAGTCGATTCGGAATCGGGAACCAAATTGGTGAATAGTTTTGGTAAATCTGGCTCAACGACCAGCTTTATTGTTTTGAAAAAAATCCGCATTTCGGTAAAGTGGAGAAGCTAAGATTTATAAACTGATTTCGCGTCATACAGATGGGGTCCCGCAAGTGCTTCTCCATTGAAATTTCTTTTCAAGATATAGCCGAGCGATAACGAACATTGCAGAGTACAGGAATACCTGCACCAGATGACGAATTGTTGGCACATATTGTTCGGGCTTCCCAATAAAGACAGTGCATGCGGGCGATAGCGGGCTCCTCGTGCGCGATACGATAAGGATATGCTCCGTGATGTTCTTGAGGTGGCTCACAGCAATAGTTCGTAAGAGTTCAATAGACTAGATTAGGACATAATTATATTCCGACTCTCTCGAAGTTTAATTTTTTTGCTTTTATCTTTTGGTTTACTTGCTGCCAGCTGCGCCCTAACATAATATATTTTCGAGACCAGATTCAGAGTGCAAAGAAGGTATCTCGGTCTTTGTATGCAGTGTTAGCGCATTGGAGTGCGGGAATACTTCGAGAAGGGTGAGGAGGAGCTTGGCGAAGTTGCATTACGAGCTCGCATGGCGCTGACCTGGGCAGCCCCGCTCATGATGCTCGATCGGTTTCAATAATCGGACGTAGCTCAGTATTCGAAGCAGCTTAAAGTCAATCAGAATGAACAATTTTTCATCCTGGCCATGACGTGAATGAGCCATTGAAATAGATACGGGACCGCGCGACAGATCGAAGTGTACGACATTCAACATAGTCATATTGTTCAGCATATTATTCAAAATGTAGGGGATTAAATTCACCGAGATATTCAATGGAAAGATACCAAAAGATTCTTTTTCTCCTTGAAAATTTTCAGTTTTCTCTAAGGGATTGTCTCCTCCTGGAACGTGACGGATGAGACGAACGACCCGCTGATCGGCCGCAAATCCCTGCTACATTACAAGTTTCGCATCCCGAGTAAGCAAACTGTGAGCTGTTCTCAGGTTCAAGTACTTACTGATTTCTGGGACCAGAACTCCAGGCAAAAATTTCCCAAGTTGAATTGACTTTGCGACCTGAATCAGTGCAGTCATCAGTGCTTATTTTGTCATGGTTTGCTCATGATCGATCCTGCTTATTGTGACTTCTTCAGATTGCATCGCTAAAGTTTTGATTTTTCGGATGAAATCATCTCATAAACCGCAGTCTCGAAATCGATGTACCCTTCAACGCAGTGGCGATCCATGTATGGCATGACTTGGCAGCCCCAAAATCCCGCACATCCGGATTTCAAATCTATCCAGAAGAACAAGTTTGCGAGACCTGACCAGTATAAAGATCCAGCAGACCGGCCTGTCTTTAGCGCCGTAGTATTGTATCCACAGCCAATCAAGCTAAAACCGTCGATGCAGTCTCCGAAGGGCATGGGAAACTCGGCACTTTGGCCGGAAGGTAGGTGGTTTTGGACAGCGTACTCCGCTGCTCTTCTAGATAATATTTCATTACCCGTGTCGGGACTGACTCCATAATTGAGCCATATTCTCAAAAATTTCAAGAAGTCTCCTACAGTTCCGAAACATCCCTGTCCACCCATGTCTAACTCCGACCGAAAGGGAACAGGTGGCCTGTGTTGAAAAAGTTTCAAATCGTCATCTGTCTTGTCATGTAAGCGAACTGATGTAGATGGATCATCTAAATCAAATCTACAGTTGTCCATTTTTGCCTTACAGAAAACATTATCATGCAAAAAGTTCGATAGACTTTGCCCGGATACAGCTTCCACGATGATTCCTAGCCAATCAAAACTGTGTCCGTATATCCAGCTACTGCCTGGTTCAAAAATGAGAGGCATTATAAGTGGATCAAACAATTCTTTCAGTGGCTTTCCAGCGTGAAGGCGTTTTTTCGACATGATCTTTAAATAGCTGTTGTCTGTGAATATGTATGCAAACCCAGACGTGTGTAGCAAAAGGTGCCTGATAGTAAGGTCCGTTTTTACCCTTTTTGGAGGATACTTTAAATCCCCTGTATCGATATCAACTTGATCATCATCTATCACTCCGAAGTCCCCCAATATAGGTAAGTAAGTTTTAGCGGGAGAATCTAGGTCTACAAGGCCTCGATCCCATAAGATCAATACTGCCATGGCAGTCATTGATTTGGTGCAGCTATAAAAGCACAACATGCTATCCACTGAAACTTCCTCTTTCGTCTCTATGTTTTTCACTCCACGAGCTGAAAGGAACTTTGTTGCACTCCTGTCAGTATATCCCGCAATAACTGCATTGATCTTTGGGACTTTGACTTCATCTTTAACAGCAACGTGCCTGGAGCAGATCTTCTCTAAGGCT
The DNA here is from genome assembly GCA_030582695.1 of [Candida] golubevii. Lineage (NCBI taxonomy): Eukaryota > Fungi > Ascomycota > Pichiomycetes > Serinales > Metschnikowiaceae > Metschnikowia > [Candida] golubevii. The sequence goes on along the minus strand of JAJMGV010000010.1, from coordinate 244,531 downwards.
TGCATTACCAATGCTCTAGAAAATATTATTTTGAATAGATATTAAATTCACAATTCCCACCAACGAAACTACATCGGAAACACACACAACGCTTCAAAATTTTTATTCTTTTCTCAGCAGAGTTTGAAAATATCTCACATGCGCGTACTAGTGTGGGGTTGATGCACTTAACTTTTAAGCGTCCTCGGCCCGATCGTGTTTTACGACCAAAAAAAGTGAAGGTGTTACCTCACCTCACATGTTCAATTCATTAAGTTTATCCTTTTGACCCATACAAATATTTTTATTGTAATACTTTGAACACCAAAAACTGTGCCAAATGGCAGGGGTTTTGGCTTGAAATTCTCCATTTTTTTTTTCTCACTATTCCTGGGAAAGACACGCAGCTTGTGAGTCTGCTAATGAGTTGAGTTTCATTAGCTGAAGCGTGAAGTTTGTCAATTTGGTGGCATCAAGATTTCGAACAGCTCTATGCATTTCCATTTATGGTAGCCTCGAAAATTCTGTTGTGTGATTTTTAAGTGCAGCTTTGACACTGGCCGCGCAGTAGACGTAGCTTCGGTCGACAAACGCGTCGGCCCCCAGCTCTATTCAAGCAAAATTGCTGCAAATGGACTTCTCGACGGTTTTACCATATAATCGTTCATTTTCAGTGATACACCTTCGCACAAATGCTTATCAATGTAAGCCTCTCATAATCTCGCGCGAGAGACCATTGACTTTGAAGGTGAAACATTTGCTCCTTGTTCTGGAAGAAGACACAGGCCGCTTAATCTTGGGGATTGAGGTATATCTATACCTCACATTTCATGGTGATCAACTTGAACAACAGTTTTTTATTCTGAAAGCAGATACTACAGGGCTAGGCACATGCCGGGTTTCTGTTGCTGGTGTAACTAAGGCATTTCTCAATCAGTTGATCAGTATCGATCCAACAATCTACTTGGAAGGAGCTATTGTACGAGAGACAAATACAAGCTCCCGCACGAATCGTGTGAACTTATTGCCGAAAGAAGATGCTAAACCAGAAACAGGTGGTTGTCAAAAGCCTTGCGATTCACAAATTGCGAATGAATTGCGGCAACTCAGCAACAGACTCAAAAGTGACCCTTCATCATTCAGCAAATTTACTAAAACCAAAGACAGTATGAGCCGAGGTTCCAAGTTGGATCTTTCTTCAGAAGGGCCAAAGCAAGTCAAGACTCAAATTTCATTATTTACTCGATCTGCTAACGCTTACTTATTTCCACACTCTCACCACAACAAAAATAAGCATGTCGCTAGTGGAGATACTTTATTTAAATGGTGGATTTCAATACTTGATGGTATATTGGATGAAACATGGCTTTGCAAAGCTGATATCCCTGGATCTGACAATAATTCTGTCAAAAAGTTCTTGCCTTGCAAATCAAACTGGGGCATAGGAAACATATATGTAATGAGGAACTCCGCGAATCGAGCAGTGAACACGATCCCACTTTTTCCTGATGATCCAAAGGGCAGATTTCTCGAACATTTAATTGTTGAAAATAGGTACAAGTCTATGGATTCTGATCAGTTCTGGAATGAGCTCGGCTATCGACAGGAATTCCGGTTGGGAAATGTTGTTGGGATACTTGGATGCATCAAAGATTTGACCCCAGTTCGGGGCAATCGAAACTACCTGTTATTCACCATTGTGAATCCAAGAGAGTACAAAAAAGTACGAGATTTGATAAAGGGGGAGGACTACAGAAACGTGGATGCTGTTCTGTCATTATGGAGATCCGGAATACCAGAGCTAGCGACAAGAATGGGTATAGCCTTGAAACCCTTTTCATTTGTCGGACTGATGCCTGAAAGCAAATTAGAAAAGAAAAAAAGGACAGAGTCGTCCTCGGCAATAGTTATGCAGAATCTTCCCGAGCGAAAAACCACACAGCAAATTCATAATCTCAACAACTTGGTCAAAAGAAAACGAAAATGACCGCTTATATAGTTGCAATATTTTTTTAGTTCTAAATACGACAATCTTAATAAGAAATGGAAGCACCAAAGATATGGAACCATATTTTCTATCTATTACATTACTTGCTGAACACACCGGGCCTGGCTTGCGAGTTTCGGCCTCCGGTGTTAAAAAAGAAAGCAGCGTTTTGCGGAAGTCTAAGTGTGCTCTGTAGCAAGAATGATTCATTTATGTCTTTATAGTCTGAAAGACCGAAGAACTGCTCGAAGTAAGGAAATTACGGCCATGATAGTGCGTCGTAATTATCTTGCGCACAAATTACTACTTTTTCGCAGGCCACCTGATTGACCGCTAGACCAGTCCCACAATGCACCGATACATCTACGACGTCCTGTAGATCAACCATGACGAAGATTCTTATCATAGGTGGCTCCTATGCTGGTCTAAAGGCAGTTTCCGCTATTTACAATCTAAAGAGATCAGACTTGGAGGTTACGTTAGTATCTCCGTCCACTCATGCCTATTTTAATGTAGCGGCACCACGGCTTCTCGTTGATCCAAGTAAATTTGATGAGACAATCATCTCAGTTGAGGAAATTGTTAAAAGCTGTTCAAAAGAAACGGCTACATTCATACAAGGCTTCGTTACTGATGTAAATTTGCAAGAATGTGAAGCTTCAGTCAAGACGGTTGCTGGTAAAGTTTCGATTGTTCACTACGACGTTTTGATAATATCAAGCGGTACAGAAGCAAAATGGGCAGGATACAAGGTTAATGACAGCGCGGAGAAAGCAAAAGCCGCGATCTTCCAAATGAACGAGTCGCTTCATAGTGCTAAGTCTGTTGCTATTATTGGAGGGGGTCCTACTGGGGTTGAGTCAGCAGGAGAAATCAGTGCGAGGTTTCCACTGGCGAAAGTAACACTTTACAGTGGAACTTCGGAACCTTTGATGGGCGCTGCGCCTAATTTGTCCGGCAAAGCTACTATCATGCTTCAAAATTTGGGGGTTGAGATTGTCAACAACGCTCGCGTCAAATCAGTTAAGCAGACAAGAGAAACCGGGGCCTTGATGTGCTCGGTTGTTCTCGAAAATGGCCAAGTACGAAATCATGACGTGGTTTTGGAATCCTACATCAAGCAGCCTTACTCTTCATTTCTTCCTCTGTCTGTCAAAGACAAAGATGGCTTTGTTAATACCAATTCTGACTTGGTTGTTAAAGGTCATTCGAACGCGATAGCTTTGGGAGATATTGTCTCAGGTAGTTCAAAAAGCATCGTTGATCTTAAGTTTGGGCAAGCCGCAATTTTCGGGCGGACGTTGCGAAAGATTCTAGGGGGTGCATATAATGCGGACCACGGCAATGGTCCTCAAAACGTCAATGTACCAGACTCACACTACGTGCCCGTAACTCATACGTTAATTGTGCCCATTTCTCGGGGCGGTGGTGTCGGGATGTTGTACTGGGTTCCCCTCCCAAGTTTTCTCGTATGGCTTGGAAAAGCAAGAACTTATATGATCGGGAAAGTCAAATCCCAGTTTGTCTAAATTCTTGATAAAGCTATATATCCTATGTTAAATTTGGAAAGATAAATGCCCTGGTATGATATCGAAACGTTAGAGAATCGGTCAGATTTAACTATGCGCAACCTTACTTGGTCTCAGGATGCTTCGTACTTCCCAGAACATGACTCGAGTTATATGCACACGAAGCAACATAATAAGCAGTCTTACATCATAGCAATGATGAAAACCCTGGTGACGCGGGTACCTTCCACAATTTTGCTTTGCTACTTAATGCAGGGTGATCCTCCTCCAAAACTTTCAGTCTAAAGCTAACTTCCTACCAGTTTATCATTTTTCAACCATGTTTCGTCAATTTGCAACCAGAGCAATTATTCCTCTCACTGCCAGAGCCTCCCCTAAAGTAAGGTACCTCTCCCACTCAAATGTCAGACTTTCTGTAGTCGACACTGCGAAGGAAATTTTGCAGAAGGCCAACAAAAAAACCGGTGAGGTGCTAGCCGAAACAATTGAGACGACAGAAAAAGCTACTCCTTCCGTCGAGCAAGTGAAAGATGCAGCCGCAAATGTTGCGTCTAATGTGAATCAGAAGGCCGGTGACATTTTGGCCGATGGTATTGACAAGGCCGAGGATCTCGGTCAAAAGGCTAAGGAGTTTACTCAAGATCCTAAGTTGGGCGAGAAGGCCAGAAGCGCTGTTGACCAAGCAAAGCAAAGCGCCGAAAATTTGACTGAGAAAGCTAAGGAAGGCGCAGAAAATGCAAAGGAACATGCAGAGAACCTTTCTTCAAAAGCAAAAGAAGGTGCCAAGAATGCTAAAGAGCACGCCAAAGACCTTACTGCCAAAGCCAAGGAAGGTGCCGAAGATTTGAAAGACAAAGCCAAGGAAGGTGCTGAGAACGCAAAAGACCATGCTGAAAACCTCTCGGCTAAGGCAAAGAACGGCGCCCAAGAGTTGAAAGATGAAGTCGAGGGAGGTGCCGAGAACGCCAAAGGCCATGCTGAGAACTTGTCAGCCAAGGCAAAGAAGGGCGCTAAGGAGTTGAAAGGAAAGGCCAAGGAAGGTGCTGAAGAGTTGAAAGATAAGGCCAAAGAAGGTGCTGAGAAGGCTCAAGACAGTGCTGAGAACCTTTCTGAAAAGGCAAAGGAGGCTACAACCGATCTCAAGGACCATGCCGAGGCAAAGAAAAAGGTGATGAAGAACGCCAGTGGTTACAAAAACTTACAAGACAAAGGCTCTAAAGTTGAAAGCGAGCAGAACCGTCCTGATGATGCTGTCTAATTTTCTTTCGCTTTTTAGTGCAAATGACACACGCAGCGCTCATCATATATTACAAAGTATAAAAGCATTTAAACCTAAAGTGGATTTGTCCGTAGTTAAGTAGGGCGCCTAGTGAGATTTTTCGAACTCGTCTATAAAACTCACATGTCTAGGAGAACCAGTCGTAACTGGGGTAATTTGTGGCGCAGCTTCCACTTGTCTCAAGGGCTTTTTTTCAATAATGCTTAGAAAGTTCAGTGGCACGTAACCAACTTTACCTGTGCGTGAGCGTACCTTCCACCATTTGCTTTCGTTTCCGAGAGGATCTAATTTGGATAAAATTGCAACAAGCTCTTTCGGCCTCAACTCGATTTCAATATTCGGGTTTTCTGGATTGAATTCATATAATGCCTTCGCGAATTCTAATGATTCGGGATCAATAGCACCATGATTGCCTGCACTCATGTTCTGCTGATCTTGAAGTCTTCTTTGCTGCTGACGCTGATGTTGAGCATTAAGAGTTTGTATAGCCTTACTCAAAAGATAAGGGAATCCAATTGAAGCAGCCAAAAAAACTAGAAGCGGCTTAAATGAAATCCGGGTTGGCCGGTTGGAACCGGCTTGCTGCTTTCGCAATTTTTCTTCTAGTTTCTTTTGTGTCACCTCAAACTTGCTAAACTCCTTGAGGTTTATTCCGTGATTGTATGGTTTGCCAGTAATCTTGAAGAAGATCTTTTTGGCGAATTTGATGAGGGCAAAAATACCGAGTAAAGACCCTAGCGTATTCTTCAAGTTTCCAAACTGTTCAGCCAATGAGACCATTGTAAAGAAGGATGAGTGTGTGGCCATATAAGTAGCTTCTAGCATTTGAGCGAATCCTCCCACAGCCCCTATTATGGATTCGATTAATTGAAATGTTGCCTGTGTGCCCTCTGCCAAGCCACCAGGACCATTCATACCATTCATGCCACCTTGCCCATACATGCTACCACCGAACCCGGACCCGTACATGCTTGAACCATATCCGCCCCCATACATGCTAGAGCCATACCCGCCATGTCCACCATACATTCCAGAACCATAGCCACTTCCGTACATCGATGATCCATAACCACCGCCGTACATTGAACTGCCATATCCGCCTCCAAATCTTGAAGTACCATAACCACCTCCTACGCCCCCGCTTCCATATGAAGACGAAGTTCCGATTCCATTACTGGCCAGTGTGGCATCGTGGTCTGAGAGAGAAATGGGCCGATCTGGAATAGCCGTAGATACCCCAAGGGATGCCAGAGTGTCGGCAGTAGCTGATGCTGCCGACGATATGCCATCGGAAACTTCCCAAGGCTTTGTACGTGGTGCCGACATTAGGTAAGGATTTTGCACAAATTCTAGTTGCGTTATCAGGTATGGTTTTTTTTTCTCCCTACGTAGTCAGGCTTCAGTCACCTTCTGCCTGCACACCACTGTGGGGACAGAATGTAAGGTGTTTCACGTGATCAGCCAGTGACGGTGTGACCCCACTCGGGAGGGCGAGTCGAGCACAGAGACACGATCCCAGATCCTCGGGACTACAGTTTTCGCAACTACCGGCCAGACTCGAAAACGATTTACGCATCAAAGGTTGTTTATATTTCCAATCTGGAAAGGCCGAAAGTAGAAAATTTCAAGCATGAACTTTAAGTGACTTAACTCAGAATTATATTTCACCCCACGACCAAAATCGATCACCCCAGTTGATGAGCGTCCGTGGTCCTACTTCGAAGAATCACTTGTAATGTATTAGAACTGAATACTGTGTTCCTCAAGGAAGAGGCTCCAGTGAACTGCTCAACCTATTTAAATGGATGTAAACATCAGTTCCGTAGCCCTCCATTGATATCAACTTCAAATCTCCGCCGAAATATTGAGAGTAGAGCCTGGAAATGGGCAAGCCGTATCCAAAACCAGCCATGGGAGCTTTGAAAGTCGTCTGACTGAACTCCGAGTCTAACGTGGGTGTTTTGTCCACGGTAGTGTACAAATATGTCCAAATCAATGGGATCTCACTACGGGCAATTCCACCCCCTTCATCAGAAATCTTTATTGCGATATCCTCATAGCCTTCGGAGATGATAACTTTGATGGGCGGAAATTTGAGGTCATTCAAGTCAATATCCTCAGGTTTCATCTCGGGATTTTTTTCAATCATCTGCTCTTTGAGTAGCCCCATATGAAACTCAATTGTGGCTCGGAGGGAGTTTTTCAACACTTCAAAAAGCATATGAATCAAGTGCCCTGGAACGTACATGAAGTTTATCAGCTCCTGCGGGGCAATCAATTGCACTTCTGGGGCCTCAAAGAGACCATAGTACTCCTCGCAAATATACTTGGCTGTCTCAATAGCATCCTCTGCAATTTCTTTCACATTACATTCAGTACAGATCACACCAACGTAGTTTGAGTTCGCCTGTTTGGTTGGGCTCGCATTCCCAGTGGAACCATTCAAGAATTTTGAGATTTTTTGCCTGGTCGGCAGTGCTTGAGACATATTGAGTGCTAGATGTTGGCCTATGAGCATTCGAATTCCGATTCTCAGCATGTAAAATCGATCAAGGAAGGTTTGAATTGCTGAATTCACTTGCACCAATTGATGTTCTGTCTTCCACTCTTGAACCCCTTGAGCCATCGTGGCAACCGTAGCATCATGCCTTTTCTTAATCTTATTGAGTGCGTCATACACTAGCTTGTTATAATCATACACCTCTTTGGGCCATACTACATTTGAAGGGCAGGGGTTGAAATATGTTTTGCCAAATGTAGGTGACTCTGTTCTCACTTTTGTACTATTAGCACTTGAAGAAGAGCTCACCAAATGCGGACGCACTACAATACCATCGTCTGAAAACACATTATTCACAGCAGGATTCAACTGTTCTTCTTGAGCTAAATTGGAGGAGTCGGGTAAAATGCTCAAGTTTTCTTGTAAATGATTGCTCACTTTCATTGAATGTTGCCGCGCACCTTCGTGTCTGCTGAACAAATTCTCTTTAAGAGTATCATCAATTCTGGGTTTTGGTAAAGACGTGAGCTCCTCAAAAGATTGGGCATACCAGTTTCTCACCTTGATAGTAGAAGGCATTCTCAGAAGCCCAAGCGGTGCGTTGTCTAAATCTCTCACTTTCAATGCTAGACGTATCGGAAGTTCCTCAACAATGAATTGAGAGGCAAGGAATATTGATCCTGGCGAAGGGCAAGGGCCAAACTGCACCATTTGCCGGATGCTGATTGAAGTTTGTGGGTATGAGGCATATTTGGCTATCTTGTCACGAAGCTGCTTGGTGAGCTCCCAGCCAGTACCCATTTTTTCAAAGTTTCAGATGCCACGAGAAAAAGTTTCAGATTGGAACACAGTTTTGAAAATTAGAGCTCTAAAACACTCGAAGAGCAATTAAGGAAAGGAGCAAGATGAAAGAAATCAATGTAAAGGACCCATGTTAGACTTCTTGATCGCGCAGTGGAATTTGCGGGGGTGCTTCCGGCAGAGCGGTATCGCCAACTATTGACTGCATCTTAGATGCTTTGATCTGTTACAATATTCGAGAAGTACTTAACGGAACAGATTTCTTAATTGAGGGGCTTAATACAAAGGATCGATGCATGAGCATAATTCAATTGATGGGAAACACCGAAAACTTAATTGAGAAAATTCATCAATGGTATAAGCATTTGCTTACCGAATGTTCCTTTCAGCCCACGCGCATTTGATTTACCATAGCCACTCGCCTTTGCTCATTTGTTACGTCCACGAAGGAAGAAAAAAAAAAACCACTAGCGGTTTTTCTTAAGAAATTTAGTTAACAGAATTGAAGAATTAAAAGACAAATTTGCGTTCATGAAGTTTGACTGAAATTCAAAAGAATTAAAGATTACATTCTCCAGTTTCTGTCACGATTGCAAGTTCCGCGCGGCCGAATACCATCGAGCACTTGAGCAATGCGCCCGGTCAGCGTGCATAATCCCCTGAGAGCCTCTCCGCCGCTCAGATCAAGAGCCGAGGCACACATTACCGTGGATGTCTGCAACGAAAAATTATTCTTCTATCGCTTGTTCAATGGTTGTAGACTCTTATATTCCATTCTTTTAAAACATGTAGAAATGTCATCCAAACTAAATTGACGGATATTAAGTCATCAAACCGTTAGTGTCATTAAGTAATTCTTCATTTGAACGGCCGCCAGGGCCTTGTGGCCAGAGTAATTTCCGTTCACCCCTTTTCGAAAGATGCAGTATTCTAGCAATTACTCATTCAGTTCAGCCATGCCAGTGCGCACGTATGCTATTTACACAATACTAATACATTCGGTGAAGCGGAATTCGAAGCACCGGACGATTCTCAAAACGGATATATAAGAACTCCGTCCTTCCACCATAAGGTTCTTTTAGTCAAAGAAAGCAAACCTTTTGTCTACTGGAAGACCGCAATCAACACATCAATCAACATTTTATTAGGTAATCCCAACTACTTTTACTCAATGGTCAGACGCTACCTCTCAATAGCCTCCATGAAAACTGCCTCCAAGTGTTGGGTTCCGGCAACACATGGCGCACTCAGGACTTTCTCATCGAGACAGAGATTCATACATTTAAATCAAGCCGAGCAAGATGCAATAAATTTAATCTCAAATGATGATATTTTATCCCAGGATGACAACGCACATTGTCACAGTGAGCTTCTTTTTGAGCCTACAGTATACTCCTCCGAGGAAGTTTTCACTGCTGGTCCAGTGAACAAGGTGACGGAGTGATATCACTTATATATTTTACCCCAAAAAACAGCTAATAAAACACAATTTGCGTGTTTCACGTGTTTTTCCCTTTGTCTGTAGAACTATCCTCACGAATGGTTCAGTAGTGAAAACAGCTTCAGGTTTATGTAATTGATGGTGCTTGTGCGTAGATCAGCATGGGGCAATTTTCGCCCGCGGCGAAACAATCAAATCCTAATTTTCTTTCGGGCGTGCGGCCAAATTTTCACGTGACTCTGAGTTAACCCCAGATTATCAGTTCTGACCATCTTCACTCAAAAGCCGAACAAGCCCCCAGAGGTTCCCGGATACAATCATGCTGGCAAAGCTTAGAATTGCTGTTGGACAAATGTGTTCGTCTTGTGATCTCACAAGAAATGCCCGAGTTGTCACAAAGTTGATAGAACGAGCAGTTGAGCTTAAAGCAAGAGTTCTCTTTCTTCCCGAAGCGTCCGACTATATTTCAAGGGATGCTGCACACTCCGTGCAACTAGCAAGACGAAGCAAAGCTGAATTTTTAGATATCATACGCCGGAAGTTGATTCATGTGAACACAACAAAAAGTCTGGTTCCTTTAAGCATTGCAGTTGGAATCCATGAGCCGACAACCGGTGACAGCCTAGTGCAAAAGGTCCAGAACAATCAATTGTGGATTTCAGAGCAAGGAGAAGTTGAGCAAAGATACCAGAAGATACATCTCTTCGACATAGATATTCCAAATGGCCCGATTCTACACGAGTCCAAATCAGTTGAGGCCGGAAAGAAAATCTTGCATCCATTTCCTGTCAGCGAAGATTATCCCGATTTCAAAGTTGGGTTCGCTATATGCTACGACATTCGCTTTCCTGAGATGGCCAGTGTGCTCAGACAAAATGGTGCTGCTATACTTACGTACCCTTCTGCTTTTACAACGAAAACGGGCGAAGCGCACTGGTTGCAATTGGGGCGCGCTCGTGGTATTGATAATCAATGTTTCGTTGTAATGGCAGCTCAATGCGGAGAACATGATGTGCATGCGAACTCCCTTGATCTTCAACATTGCCCTTCCGATGCTTCATCTATGACCCGTTCGAAAAGAGTAAGTTATGGGCAGTCACTTATTGTAGACCCCTGGGGTACTGTTATAGCCAAAGCGAGAAGCTTTCAGGAAATTGATGCGCAGCATGGAAAAGATCAAGACGGTGACTATTATGAGATAATAGAGGCCGACCTCGACTTGGATGTGTTGAGATCTGTTCGCAAGAATTTACCACTTATCTCTCACAAGAGGCCAGAGATATACGGAGTATGATTACTTGAACCGGTTGGCTCCACAGGCGTGCTAGCACGGTTCAAGGGTCAAGCTTCCATATTGTTACAGATAGGTCGCGGGTGGGTTGAGATTTCTCGAAGGTGCACTCTCTTCGCGCACGGGTTATCGTCGTCCAAGATTTCCCTGGTAACGGCTCGCGTCGGGGGTGAATGCAGAATACAGTCTGTTCTCGCTATAGGGGACTTGTCTATAGGGAATTTCCTCGTTCCTCGGTGGTTTCTTTAGGGTTTTCTGAGAAAGTAGGTGCATTTCCATACAATTATCGAGGAATCCTGGTTCCTCGATCGTTTCTTTCGGTACTGTTGCATATAGCAAGTTCATAATCTGGTTTATATGGCTGCAAAAATAGGGGAGTACATAAGGTTGCACCAGTAGAGCATAGTTAGAGCTGCAAATTGCCTATGTGGAATCGTAGACGTTCTTCCAAAGCCCAAATAACTCGAAAAACCTTCAGTCATAGGTTTTTTTCCCATATACCCAGGTGATGTTAATAAGCCAAAAGTGATGTAACACAATATTGTAACTAACACCATTACTAGCGTCATTCCTGATACATTTCTAAGTTGAAAAGCGAGTTGAACAATTTGAAAATTGGGCCGTATACAGAAGTGCCCGGGTCGAGTCAAGATGTAAGAAAACTTGAAAGATGGAGAAGGGAGTTTTATGAGAGAAACGATATGGATTTTCAAAGGCTTCAGATAACTGTTTGGGGCATAAATAGCGCTCAAAACTAAAGTCGTGCAACCGGGAGACAGAATCTAAGTGAAGGATGTCGAAGAAGTCAGAGAGAGCGATGACAGCCACGAGCGAGCAAAGCTTTGGTGTTGTTAGGAATACGTCAGTTGAGTCAAGACCATAAGGGAAGAACTGAATACTCTATAAGAAAAAGAGGTTACTAGTCATATCTTACGCATTGTGTTTTAAGAGGCACGCTGTCAAGTTATAAACAGATATATTGAAGGGAGTGTCTGGGTGAACCAAGGTTATTGCTTATATCGAAAGCACTCGCTCAGATTTCCAAAGGAAGTAGTGCATATAGACTCGAATCCTGCTCACATTCCTGGTTCCTCCTTTGTTGCAAGACCGGTGGTCAAGAAAATAGCGTCCCCTATAGCGAGCGAATAGACTGTAGCATAAAAATTGATAATATGCAGTATCTCAGTACTGTATGTGGCCTTTTTTCACTGCATATAGATAATCCCGCACTAAGAGACGAAGAATATTACACCACTAAGAATTTAGAAAAAAACCACACTAAGAAACACTAATATTACACCACTAAGAAGCACTGATAATGCATCACTAAGATTACTGTACAATTACACCACTAAGACGGTTTTATGAGCTTCCAGCATGAATTTATTCTCACCTTATTTTTTTGCGAATTCTCATGCAATACCTGTGTATAAGTGTGCGAATGCGTCTTCGCGTTGTGCTCGAAAAATATATTGTTTGAAAGAATAGTTAAATATGATATTACAGGTAAATATAGAATGAAAAAAAAAAAAAATTCTAAAGATATTGCTGGCTTGAGTAACGATAGATAATATAATATTATCCTCCTTAAATTATAAGGTTTTACTATAAAGGAACGGTCCCTAAGATGAAAATAGAACTATTTAATCGATGGGTGTTAAGCTCGCGTCGGAGAAACCCATAATCCATTGAGTGCACGTACCGTGTACGTTGCCGCATTCTTCTCTCCCAATACAGTAATCACAAAGAAAGTTAGCCCATGAAGTATATCTCATTTTTCACCGATTTTGCGCCCTATTTACTTTGCCACGATAATCAAATTGCTGAAACGGCGAATAATTACAAATGAAATCCCTCCAGTAAAGATACTAGAAGGAAACTAAGAACCAATTCTCAGATCTCAATTTTGCATTGACCTCAACAAGCAAGGATTCGGGGGTTTTTGCTCACCTTTCATCACGAAAGAGGGGGAATAGAGGGGTAATTGATGTAAACGCCATATGCAAGATATTGTTGAGCGCGGCACCATCGAATCTGAGTGCTTCGGATAAACTTTGGGATTCTGTCCCACATTTGTGCAGTACGTGCTGCGCCTATCACTCCCCTCTTATCGTATAGATATCCGACGTAAAAGCAGCTAGAAACGTACCTATATGTATATTTTGTACCTTCCTCTTGTGCTATTATTTTTAAAAACACCCTAGGTGAACAAACTGTTATTAGTCTTCTGGAGCAAACGATACTTTTAAAAACGGACTGAAGATAGTTCAACCAAACGCCCCTACCTGCCGCAATTAAAAACAATATGCTTAGGTTTGCCAGATTGATTACAGGGTCGTCGTCCCCAACCCTCACGCTATTTCACAATTCCAATTCAAAGCTATCACATCACATACTCGAACGTTTAGTGACTCATGATTCCCGTTACTTTTTGGATGTACGCACTAATCGTTTGCCTCTGTACGAGACATACTCTTTCATACACGGAGAATGTATGAACGTTCATCCTCAAAATAATAAGGCTTTTGAGCGAATTTTTCCAGCATTGCTTGCTTCTCCCAGTCACCTGTTCTGTAATGTCGAGGTGAAAACAAAATCTAAATTGAAGCAGTTTGTACCCGATTTGGAGCTCGTGGACCAGACAACCTATCTGAAAATGCTATCCCTACATTCTGCGAAGGAATTATTTCCCTTCGTTGTGGACTGGGCTAACAAGTTGATTGCCGTGGATGATGAAGGTTTAGATGTAATAATGCAAAATTATTACTCTTGCGGAATGCAGAAGAGCAGTAAAGTCCATCTTCATGATGGGAACGATCTGATTTTTCAAGGCCATGAACCCAACGCTGGTCTTGGCACCATGTCATCTACCCATACTGCCAAGTTACAGTCTGGGAAATCTGGCGAGCCGGCCACGGTAACAAACAATTCAAGATATGCCGTCCATCCACATGTAGCTGAATTCGCTGACCTTTATTGATGAAGCATGTGGTATCAAGTTTTGTATTTTAATTTATAGAAACTTCAATAGTACAAACTGAATTATGCTTTTCGCCAAATTTGAAATCTCCGCATCAAATCCCCATTCGTTTAGTGATGTATTCTTGAGCCAAAACAGCAAAAGTCAACCCTAATCCGTCTCGAATCCATTCCCTAACCCATTCACTTGGATCCACGGCATCCTCACCCTCTTTTGTACCGATGATCGCATCGAGGTCTTCATGCTCGCCGGCTACCCATCTGGCCCATCTTAAAGGAAAAGGTTGTGATTTGCTGACAATTGTGATGTTGTTTGTAATATCTTTCAAGATCATTGTAAAGGAAAAAGATTTTGGATTGTTCGCCTCTATGAAGCTGGGGCCCTCACTTCCCTCTTCACCGACAACAGGTTCAACGCTTCCACAAGTAATCGGTTGGATAGCAATGAAAATATTGGATTTATTGATTTCATGCTCCACGTCTTCAGGCAACTGCAGGCGCTCTATATCTGTGATTTTGAGATAATCCTTGATCGAGCTATCCAAGTTCGCAAAACACAATTTTTCTCCATCAATGGCTTTTCCGCAAAAGAGGCTCAAGTCATAGTATCCTGAAGCCGCACTTGGGTCATGTTTGTGGTTAAAATTGCTCACGGTCGTTTTGATTCCACCTTCGACTTGGCTCATCACTTTATTGAACTTCAGCGCACAAAGGCTATCCAAATAGTCCACGTTATTTACATCATAGATCAATAGAATATTCATAAGCTCATCCTCCTTATCGATCAAGCCGTCTTTGATTTGTTGTGACATCGTCGTCAAAATAGAATTCAATTTGTTTGTGATGTGTAATATCTGCTCTGTATCTGCAACACCGGTGCTTTCGGATAGGAACTTTTGTCTTTGGTGTGATAGTTGCTGGGAGGTATTTGAAGCAAGCTGGTAAGTTGTTTCGCTTATCTGTTGTGCATTTGATGTAAGCGAACCCCACAATGATGACACCTTCGACGATCCCTCTGTGTTCCACCAAGACGAAATCGAAACAAGAGGATCTACTATCTTTCCATCGGCACCTTCGGCTTTCCCTTCTTCATTCTTCACCTCAAGATTATTTGTAGCAGTATTTTGTGCACTCCTTCCTGATGCTGCAGAAACATCTGAATGTTGACTAACTGTGTTCTTCTGCGTTTTATCAATCTCACGCAGTGAATCCAAAGGGTGTGTATCTTGCTTCAGCTGAGCTTCAGATTGAGAGTCAGACTTTCTTGAAGTGGATGATTTGGTCTCATACCCTTTCCTTGGCTCAAATTTACCTTTAGAAGTGCCCACAGGTTTAGACGTTTTCTCATGGGCACTGAGTTCATCCAAAAACTCCAAAAAATCGTCATTAGAGCCTGATTTTTCGTTTGCCGGTTTGGAAGTGCTTGACTTCGCGTCTGGTAAAGAATTTATGAAGTCCAAAACGTCGGTATTATCCTCGTTGCTCATTTTTCGTACAGTTAACTGCAGTGTTAGGGAAACGACAAAAGTTCAATCTTGAGGTATTCCCAGGTGCACAGGTGTGCTTGAGCCCCTGTGGCCGTCACTCCGTAGAGAAAAGTAAATTGTACGCCTTTTTGTATGTTATGCCTTCTTGGTGATAAACCCCCTCGAATGCGATCCCGATGCTAAATCAACTTTAATACAAAAAAGCCTTTGAATACAAAACCAAATTGCGCCCAACTATATGGAAGTCGGCTCACCTTTATGTGAGGTTTCATCTCAGCTTGATGTCCATCCTTTAGTTGGTGGAAAAGATCGTATAGAGCAATAGATCCGGAAAGAGAATATGAAACAACATCATAAATGCATTGCAAAGTTTGTTTTACCTAGACAAGATGATTATTAGTTGATTGCAAGGGTGCAGACCCTTTACGACAGGTGATTCCCATTGGGAATAAACGCCACTCATACACAGATGGATCTAGTGCTGGAGAGACGAACTATATGGCTTGCAAAGTTTTGCTGCAAGATAATTTCATTCTTTACAGTTCAGCAAGGTACATTCAAGCATTCAGATCCAAAGAAGATATAAAATGCCCTACTCAGGGGTTTTTCACAGTTTGGGCCACAAGAAATAAGAAACGAATGTGCAGGCAAGATGCACGGCCTGCAGCAATGCATGCACTTTTCCGTAAAGGGTTAATGCCATACACATCACCCGTCATCGACTACTCTATTTGTTTGAGATGTTTTTATTTGCAGTCCATTCCAGTCGTTTAAGATCTGAGAAAATTTCTTTCATAAAATACTCCACTTAAATCATCCTACGAACAGCCACTAGAATCTCAGAAGAATTTCATTCAACTTTTTGATCAGGAATTATGATTCTGTCATCATCAAACCCGTCACCAAAACAAAAATCGAACTGGCGAGAAAAACTTTGGAGAATATCAAGCTCCCTGTCAACCAGAACTACCCCTTCACATTACTCCTTACAGAGAACACCTAAAGGATCTCCCAAACTACCGCAATTTTCTGACTCACCTACTCTGACACCGGGTTCAATCAATCAACACAAACAGGAAGAGAGTGTCTTCTTGACGCCACTAGATGTTCTTGATCATGATCATGAAGTGAACAGTCTCCTCGACAATCAAATTGGGATGATATTTGGTGATTGGAGTATACCGCCGCCGCCTCCGAGAAAAAAAACAAATTCGAGTCCAAATACACACAAGCTACTTCCAGCGAAAACATTTTCAGGTCCGAAAGTCAAACCTTATGTCACAACATCGTCCAGAATAGACCCAAATATCAATCAAGAGACGTGTTTCATATGCAACGACGTGCTCGAGACTAAACTTGATTCAGAGAAATTAGTTCCTCTTGAATGTGGAGATTGTCTACATAGTGAATGTCTTCACGCGAATGTGGACATGCTTTTAGAAAAAGCTATACTGGAAGGCGCCTTCAACAACGATGCTTCTGAAGTTCTTGTTGAACTGAAGGTACTTCCAGTGTGTCGAGGAAGTTATTGTGTGTCCCAAAATAAGCTCTCGGCAGTTATACCAATTGACAAACACATCGTGGCAGATCTAATGGCTGATGCCATGCTATCGGTTAAGTTGGCAACCATGTCTAAGGACCTCTCCTCACGAGACACTTCAGATCGCACCTCTTTGGCATTTGGAGTAGAAAATCGAGTTTCACGCCACTTTTTCATAGAAAAGCAGCTGCTAAGACCGAAGTCGATTTCTGACGGTTTATGGCAGCAAGGCCATCCAACCAATATTACAAACCGCACTTCATCTGCTGGAGTGCTTTTGGAGGATTCTGTGAGCACTACGAAAACCCTCGAGGAGGTCAAGAATGCTTTCATCAAACACATGCTCAATAGATACTCAGAGTTTAATCTAGTGGTGCTTGTGTCATTAGGAACCTTGAGGTTAGTTGACAAACTTCTTGTGGCTTTTGGTGACGGAAAGTTATGCGAGAACATTGTTTACTTATTTTCCAATTTTATCGTGATCGAGACTGAAGGAGCTACACCAACGCTTTTCCCACTTAACGGTGAACACGCTATCACGACACCTGAGATATCGGTGATTCAATTTGTTTCGAAACAGAATCAAACTCCAAGTCTAAAGTTATATTCAGAGACTGACGCAATCATAGAAAAATGGGGCATTGCTCTATCTGACCACCTGCTTTTACTACCGTCAGATGTGATCACATCTTCCATAGACATAGATGAGCTTTCAGTCAACACAACAAAACAAAATGACACAGAGCCGCAAGTTACTGGAAAAAACAAATTTGATTTAAAGCTACCCCTGAAGCGACTGGTTGATCCTAGAATTTCAATGCTACTGGTAATAGAGCCCAGAGAAATCTGGAGTCGAAGGCCTGACAAATTTACTGAAGAGCTAATGCGAATTGGAGTGATGCCAATTACGGATCTCCACTCTGATTCATTCAGTACTCATCCAACAAGTCCGTTGAATATAACAAGATCTCAAAAAGATGAAGTTAGTCTTCAATTCCCAATGTCTCAAGAGAAGGTCGCTATCGACTCTGATACCGATTCAGACTCTGACCAAGAATTGATCAATGAAGTAATGCTCAAGCGCAAAACCTAGGACACGAGCATGGTAATAACATGAGTTGCACGTGCGATCGAAGACTTGGATCTCATTCTCTAGAATAGCGATTAATTTCTTGAAGAAGGTTGTGCACCCAATGTTCCCGCTCTTGTCTAGATCGGGCTAAGAACACTAAAGTTTTTCCGGTAACACCCAGTCTGCGAGTCATGCGGAGAAGCCCAGGGTTTTTTGGAGCTGATGATGCATGTGGGGAGTCCACCTTAGTCTCCGTCGTCCCCTTTCGCAAGGCTCGCTTTCCTCCGAACCATAAAGAAAAGCATCTCATGAATTCCTCCTCCGATGATCTCCATCCATCAGGGTACAATCTAGCAAGATCGCACTCCCCAGGAGTGTTGGACTTATGCGGGCCAAGAAGATCAAGTTGCGTGCTTCTCCCAGAATATATATAGCATGTGGATAGTGGAACACTCATATATCTTTCATAAATTGGTGTCCTGGTTTTTGAGCCCGTCAATTTAGATCTCTTGTATGCCGAAAAAATCAACAAGTACCCAGGGCAAAGTACAGCGAAGCATCGAGAAAAACTTGAGTGCTTCTTTTCTTTGTAGTGTAGATATCCAGAGCACAAAACACTTGTGGACATGGCTAGTGCAGAATTTGTGAAAGCATGAAAATTTGCGAACGAATTTTTGGTTTCAAGACTGCTAGTACCGAATGAAACGTTTGAGTCAACATAATCCTCCAGCATTAGCTGCGCTATGTTACCAAGCTTGTTGCCGAATAACGACTTTGTCATCAGCGCTGTTTGTAGTTTCCAAAAACTGGCCAAATTGTTGAGTCTCTCCACCCACTCATCTCGAATTATTTTCAGCGGAGCGAGTAACCTAAGAAAGGTTCCATTGACAAATCGGATTTCGAAGCCGCTATCCAAGATATCCATATCTTTCAAAACAGTAGAGCTCGAATACCAGATGCACAGTTGTAAGTATAGATGGCGGGGATGAATATCCTGAAACGAGATCAGTCTCACAGTTGATACCATGGACAAGTCCACCATAGCTTTAGCATTTACAATCTGTTGGATCTTCCTTGAAAACTCTTCTAATGCCTCGGTATCATAATTGTCGAACTCCGCACCATTAATCCACGGAATATGTCCTTTTTCATCCGTTTCGAAGGGGTTTCTTGTATAAATTTGAGGCAATAGCTTGCAGATGGCAACTCTTTCTGTGATGTTTTTCAAAAGCATGTTATGCGGTGATGGAGGAAGGCCACGAAAGAATGATGTAAAGAAGAGTACAGGTCCAGATGAAAAAAAGTACTGAACTTTGTAAAAGGCTCTGAGCTTGGAAAACTCTTTTCCTGATGTATCTGTTATACGTGAGAGAAACCCCTCAACTTCGTGCGGACGAACTACTTTCCGTTTCTCTGGATTTTCGATGATTATTGGAACTCTTGAGATTTTCCTATGCTCAAGAATTGCATCCTCTCGTAGGAGTTGGCTCTGAAAAAGAAGCGACTTACCCAGAAGAGGAACCCACTCAACTCTGTCATAAAATTTAAAGCAGAAGCCCATTTGTGAGGCGAGAGCTTCCTGGCTATCAGGGCTATAATCTTCGTTGCTCACTTTAGCTTTTAAATCAACCTTTGAATTCACATAAGCAAGAAGAGCATCATCTTCCACTTTGTATCCAAATGGAAGAATTTGAAGCAGTAAAAGATCTGATCCAATGATAGACTTGTGGAGTAGTTGTTGAGGGATGTTGACATGCACTTTAGTGGCCTCGTCTGCTAGTGAAATGTTCACCATGGAGAAGAATTGCTCACCGAGTACCTCTTTAACAACGTAAAGCCATTTGTATGCCACTGTGAGATACTTTGGGCACATAAGAAAAACTCTAGGGTCTCTAGAAATGATATCCGTAATACTCAAAGTCTTATCGCAATTGGAAAAGAATCCGACCCTAGTCCGAGAATTGAGATGAACAGAATATTCAGGCTTGCCTTCAAAATTCTGTTTCCTATCGTTCCCGAATAGCTGAACTTTCAAAGTTCTAGCAACGTTGCTAGTGGCTCGCAAAACGACAAAATACTCCTTCCAATGGTCCTGAACACATGCCTCATTTCCATGGGCCGCTGATGAAGCATGGGAAGCCTTTTTTATCATGACTAGCATCTTGTCCACACGAATAATGTCCCCAGCTCGTTGATCTTGTATCATTTTGTCGAAGATTTTGAGCTTGAGACTAGGTACTGTTCCTTGTGCTTTTTCCTTGGACTTATTAACCAATACTCGCATCTTTCGTACAGCACGCTTGTGTTTTTTCTCCGCTATCACATACTCTGTTTGCAAGCTGTTCTTTGCAAGGAATTCCTCCGACAGTGATAGCAAGCCTCGTGAGACTGCTCCCTGGGTGTATTCCAGAGTATGAAATTGCAGATCCAACATGTTCTTCTCCGTCAAGAGCTGCAAAGAGCCCAGTTTCGGCAGACCCCCTGATGTCAATTCATGATCTTCTTTTGAGATATCAAGGTTTTGCCCGTTGAAAGCATCCTCTTTGTTTCGGAAGAAGATAGCTTCACCTGATGAAGCTTGCGAGCCAGCATCCTCCGGAGGATTATTTTCCACGGAAAATTCATGAAATCGATCAATTGATGTTGGTTGTTTGAAGTTTTGTTTATTTGGCAAAACTCCCGAAGTTTTTTCGTCGTTTTTCTCACTTAATTGAGCACTTTTGGAACTCTTTCTTTGAATTGAAAGGGAGTCAGCCGCAAGCGAGTGACCACTTTTCATGAGACACCTGTCCTCGTGAGCAACGGACTCCTCTCTTGCAATTAGCCTCAGATGAGAATCATCACCTGAAGACAAATGACCAAGCAAGCACTCACTCCCAGTAATGCCTGTATCCGCATCTTCCGCAATGTAATTTCTAATACTGAATGCTGTTCTGGTTACCCAGCTTTTCGGAGAGATTTTGCGCGATATTTTCGTAGAGAAAAATGACAGCTGATCTGCAAGCGTGATCCATACATCGGGCACTTTACCGAGAAATACTGTGGTTGCTAGGTGGCTAACATCAGTTGATGTTGCATGGAGCAATCTGTACGCCGTAAAGGAGCACCTTGGTATTTGTACATTACCCTCGACCTGTTGAACAATACGACCATAATTCGGTTTCGTGGAAGAGTCGTCTTGCGAATTTGACACCACATCAGCCATTGAGACGCTAAGGAACTCAAAATAAACGACAGTGACAACAAATCTTGAGAATTGGCTCGTAAGGAAACTGATGTCTTAGAATTATCAGCGGGACTATGATCAGACGCGTGCGCAGCTATGTATGTCGCACCGCCTCCCCATATCAACCGGACCCGATGCTATTTTTTATACACTTAATTGGCAAAAGTCTATCGGCATTCTCCGCCGCAGTATTGTGCAATAAACCCATCCGAAAGTATTATTTTTGCGTTGTCCTTAATCTAGGAACTGTAAACCATGTCGACGCCAGGAGTTAGTACACAAATTCACCTAAGGAGGACTTGAAATAGAACTAGACAAATGATTATATAATATGCTATACAACATCCTCATCTTGGATACCAATTGACAAGCCCTCTGGATTCATGTTATCTGGGAGGGAGATGCTGGGTATCGCTTCCAATGCGATATAGATTAAGCCAACAACAAATATCAAAAGGCTTGCCAAGAGCCTGAACCAGCTAGCTCCATTGATGCTAGCACCGATTAATGTGTAGACTTGAGTAAGTATATGAATTTAATCATTGAAACTTAAACATCTTCAAAATACGTACAAACACCACGGCCAATGAAGGAGAAAAGGAACAGACCATAAGTGTGTGCTTCGGACGGAATCCAAAACTCTGCATGTTAGTAATCGCCTCAAAGATATCATGGCTTTCTTTAACTTTACATACCAAGAACGCCAATTATTGTGCCAAAGGCAATGATATAAATTCCAAGAATGAACTAAGGTTAGTATAACTCTGAGATGATTTCAATCCACAGCGCGTGTTGTGACGCATCGGGCACATGAGGAAGATTATTGTGGGAAGCGGAAACATACGGATTGGCTATAGTATTTTGTTAGTAACAAGTCCATTAGAACTAGAAACGACGCATAGTGAAAGCATACATTCCGCTAAATAATTGAGAAACCCCAGATAATACCTAAAAGGTTAGTAGTCGTACTGAACATTAACAATTAAAGCCTTTTTCAACGTACAGCTAAAGAACCAACGGCTAAGTTTGCTGCTTTGAACACTCCGTTTAGGTCCAGTCCCTCAATTGAGTCCATGATTATTGAAAGGGTAGTGGGCTAAAGCT
Source organism: [Candida] golubevii (assembly GCA_030582695.1). Classification (NCBI taxonomy): domain Eukaryota; kingdom Fungi; phylum Ascomycota; class Pichiomycetes; order Serinales; family Metschnikowiaceae; genus Metschnikowia; species [Candida] golubevii. The sequence continues at coordinate 222,316 of JAJMGV010000010.1, read as the reverse complement.
GTATCAGGATCGAGGCGGATGATCAAGTTGGGGACGAAATCTATGTACAGAATCTCGCGCGGATCTTATCTCAACATCTTGTCCTAATGCCCACCAGCAACACATGAGGCGTTCTTTAAGTGAGAAAAGAAAGCCCAGCAAGACACCAATGGCACTAATAATTATTGGCCCAGCCAAATTACTTCCGACAGAAAGACGTGTAACTTGAACTAATTTCCCTAATTTTCATCTTACTTCAGTCTAGATGCTGCCATAGAATATGTACAAAGGACCATTACACAACGCATTCACATGCTTGACATGTCCCAAGTTCGAGGAGCTTATTTCATAATTCGATACTACTCATGTCTCAACTCTTGAACAAGTCCAGTTGACAATGTAGAAACTACAATGGTTCCCCGCGGAAGTAAACCTCTTGCAGCACCTTTTGCGCGCCGCGTACAACTCTCGGTAGTACGACACGTGCTTGTGGATTTCATGGGCCTTCCGGATGTTCTCGGTGATCTGGCGGAATGCAATTACAGCCTGGTTTACATATCAATTGTATGACGAAAGGATGAATCAAATAGATATTAGTCTCTTTTTAACGCGTACGCCAATCGTTGAAGGAAGGCATAGCCCTTAAGAATAATCTTCCCAATGTGCACAAAATTGATCACGTGATCGCGTTTACGTAGTTTTCTTTCATTCCGAAAAAAAAACAAATTCTAGAGTTGTTGCAGTTGTACCAATGAGTGATGCTATTATAAGCAGAGGAAATTCCTTATTAGACTTAGTTTACGATCAAAACAGCTCGAACAATGACTTAAGAAGGAGTGCAGAAGTAAAGTTCAATCAACTTGCTTCACAAAATCCGTCTCTCGTCGCTCGTGAACTAGTTCAGTCTTGTTCTGCTGAGGGCTCGCTTCCGATCGAAATAAAACAATCATGCTTGCTCCATTTAAAACGAATGGTTCCCAAATTCTGGTCTCTAGGATTTGAGCTGTTTACCGGGCCTCCGATTGACCAAAATACAAAGTCGTTGATTCGAGAAAGCTTACTTCAGCTTTCGACGCTGTCTCCCCATTCCAAAATCAGGTCAGGGAGCTCCTATGTGATTGTGCAGATTGCAGCGGCAGATTTCCCGGATGAGTGGCCAGATCTCTTAGATATATTGTATACTCGCGCAATTGAGAATCAGAGTTTTATATCTGTCATTGGTGTTTTGAGTTTGCTCAATGATTTGTTCGATGATTTAATTACTGAGGAACAATTTTGGGAAGGCGGAGTGGGCAACAAATTAATAACTTACATTGTTCATGTTATGAAACAATCACAAATGGCGCCAGAAATAAAAGTAGGTGCACTCAAGCTATATCTCTCAGTTTTTAATACTTTACTGAGTGTTGAAGCACACGAGCTGGACGTTCGAAAGAGTTCGGTAATTGAGCACATACAGGTTTTAAGCGATGTTCTTTTATCTCTTTTGAGACAACTCTTGGGTGAAGCTCAACAAAAGGCATCCGTTGAGTTGGTGCAGCTTTCTTTGAGATCCCATATCTATCAGGTTTACTCTAAAGCTTTAATGAGATTCAAGAGATATATACCTCAAAATGAAGCTTACGCTTATGCTCAAAGTTTATGTGATGACTTCTGGTTTACCTCAAACGTTTACAAAAAATGTAACATTGAGGGATCAGCTACGATACCAGTATCCATGAATGAAAACTTCGATGAGCCCGAGAATTGTTTTGCCAATCATTTGATCAGTATTTTTGAAACTTTTACGGTCGTTCAAGAATCTTGTTGTATTTCAGATATCTTGAATCCAGAGCAACTTGAAACTTTTTCCAATACCTTGTTGATGTGCTCCCAATATCCCAAAACAACTGTTGATGCGTACACGAGTGACTTCAACTGTTTCGTGACCGACGCAAGTGGACTTTCATCCCGTGTAACTGTGCGTGACTCGATTAATGATTTTCTCGCAGACTTGAATGCAAAAGATGCCATCTCGATATCCAGCATTGTCTATTCGCATTCCGCCCACACTTCTTGCACATGGAATGAAATGGAAGCGATGCTCTTCGTCAGTGAATGTCTTCTCTCTAATGAAGACTCTATATTTCATGGGAAAACATTCCCCTTAGCTTCTTACATGGCTTATCTTCTGTCTCAACTTTCCTCGGAAAATATTGCCAGATCTCACTCCTTGCTTACAGCTAGAGTCGTTTTGTTCATTCCGAAAGTTTTGGAAAAAATTTACCCTGTGGCTCTGCATGAATCTCCTGGATTAAAGGACCTACAGTGTATTATTGAAGTAGCATTACGTCCATTTGAAGAATCCGGTGAATTGGTCTTAGCAAGCATATTGATGAGTGTGGCCCTTTGGAAGAATATAGAAAAACTCAACTTGCGTGATTTGGGGGCACATGTTCAAGCTAGAATATTCAACGTTTGTGACTCAATTTTGAATGATAGCGATGAAGATACTTTACCGGTTATTTTGGAGTCAATCTCATCGGCGATTTCAATGGCTCCTGGAATGTCATATTATACTAACGGAGCGAAAAGCTCATCGGTAATAGAGTTGATTTTACAGGTTTCTTTCGTTGACCCGGCAAACGTTCAAGTTTCCATAAGCTCCGCTGAGTGCTTACAAGAATTACTAAATGGTATGGATCTCGAGCGCTATTCTGAAATAAGTCAGAAACTGGTTCCATTTCTTGTCAATACTATTTCCGAAGAGCAAAGTGAGCATGCCAACAACTATAGTCCGCGATTGCATCTATCGTTGGACTTACTCAGCTATATTCTCGAGGCATCGCCGTATGACGAACTACCAGAGAACACGTTTTTCTGTATCATGCCAGCATTAAAAGATTTGATTTCAAAAACAAGCGATGATCAAATATTACAAAGTGCAGGTGAGCTTTTCAGTAAATTGATGAACAAGAATGAGAACTTGTTCGTCAAATACACAGACCCGCAAACTAATCAATCAGGTCTAGAAATATTGCTCTCGATTGCTTCGCATTTTCTTTCCCCGAAATTGAGTGATAGCGCCGCTATGAATTGCGGATCAATCGTGATGACACTTTTCGAAAGATTCCAGTCACATTTGGATAGTCAATTTTATTTCGAGCTCCTTGAAGCGACTGTTAAAAGAATTTCAGTTGCTAAGGAAGTTACTACAATTGAAAACTTTATCACTGTATTTTGCAGGTTGGTGCTCGAAACGTCTCCCCTGACTATAGTCGATGCGCTAGCAAGAATGAAATTAGCGGACAATTCAGGTGTAATCAAAGATGGACTAGTTACGGTGCTACCAATATGGTTCGACTCGTTTGAGGTCATAAGAGGCGCGGAGAAAATTCAACAGAACATTCTTGCCCTTGGGAAAATATTTGCACTCGGTGATCCCAGGGTTGAGGGCCTCCAGGTTAATGGGGATTTAATACCTTACGAGGGGGATCTCATTATAACAAGATCAATGGCCAGGACCATGCCTCAGAAGTTTACACAAGTTTCGGCGCCACTCAAAATCATAAAACTATTGGTCAATGAACTCAAGTTCCAGTCCCTGCAGCCTAATGCCAAGGACTACGTGATTGAAAACATAGATGAAGGTGCAGATGAAGAGTCTTGGGAAGATCTTGAAGCTATTGGCGTAGCTGATTACGAAAAGCTCAGGTCATATGTCGATTCTGATAACGAGTCCTTGGAAGAAACAACAAGCCAGGATGTAAGAGTTACGTTGATCCAGTTTTTCAAAGAGTGCATAGCCAAAAACTTGTCTGGATTTCAAACATATTACGAGGCTTTACATGATGATGAAAGAGCCGTATTGTGTGAGAACGTTATATTTGCATGAAAGTTGACCCAATTGAGCTTACACATGTGCTTCATAATATCTTTTAGAATTAGATCTTTACCGATCTGGTTTTATAGCAGATTGCAGGTTGTGGGGAGGAGTTTAAAAATGAAAACGAGGCATATATGCTCTTCAATTAAACATACGCTTTACCTGGTCAAAGATCCTTGGTCGAATAGGTTCGAACTGTAGAGCCACGCTGTCTTTACTGATGAGACCATCCTTTAACTCATTTAACAAAACTAAACAACAACGACTCTGAGTGCAGACAGATTTTGCCTGTATATATTACTAGTCCTTGAACTCTTGCGAGTGTCTCATTCCACATCGCTCGAACTAATATTTTGAATGAGGCTCAGCTGCAGATCACTATTTGGCAGAACAGCGATGCACACTGAGACCTTATTGGTTAATAAGAACTCGGTCAAATTTGTTAATGAAAGTCCAATTTTTGAAGATGAGACAACTGAGAAAAATCTAAGGACTGCCGCACGGGCAGTTCAAGAAAGCGGTCGCGTTGTGGCATTTCCCACAGAAACAGTATATGGGTTGGGTGGGTCTGCCTTAAGCGACGAGTCCGTGAGGGCGATTTATGTGGCAAAGAACAGGCCAGCTGATAATCCTTTAATAGTCCATGTTTCGTCAATGGAACAGTTACGAAGACTCATAATACCTGAGCTGTCCGAATTACCCAAAATCTATGAGAATCTAGTGAACACATTTTGGCCAGGTCCTTTGACCATCCTACTTCCCCTTCAAGAGAAAAGTCCGATTTCTCGACTAGTGACAACTGGACAGAAGACTGTGGGAGTTCGAATGCCCGCCCACCCTATAGCAAGGGCTCTCATTGCTTTGAGTGATACCCCTTTAGCTGCTCCTTCAGCAAATGCTTCGACCAAACCGAGTCCCACGCTAGCAAGTCATGTAAGATTTGATCTTGATGGCAAGATTTCTCTACTTTTGGATGGAGGCCCATGCTCAGTGGGTGTTGAATCAACAGTAGTTGATGGCCTCTGTAGTCCTCCTATGTTGTTACGTCCTGGGGGGATTTCAGCTGAGGATATTCAGCGAGCTGGGGGTTCTGAGTGGAAAGATCTCGTGATTGCAAAAAAGGATGCGGGAAATCTAGAGGCTGTGAGGACCCCTGGTATGAAATACAAGCATTATTCCCCGAGCGCCAAAGTTGTGTTATTCGTTAACTGCGGGGATGGAGTTGCGGCCGTATCTAACTACTTGAAAGGTAAAGATGCAAACGTGGCATTACTTAAAGCTTGCTGTTTTGCTCTGGCCTCAGATATGGGTGTTGCGAATGTCGTTGAGCGCGATCTAGGTGAGTCTGCCACAGCAGTTGCCCGTAACCTATTTAAGGAACTACGTGAGGTTGACCAAATGGGGGTATCCTTGATCTTAGTTGAAGGAATAGAAGAAACGGGAAATGGATTGGCTGTGATGAACAGGCTCTCTAAAGCGGCTAGTGAAATTGTTGACGGTACTCCGAAGGTTAATTTCAACTGCAGGGACATTTAGGTTTGGTATTAGGAAACGATCCTAACAAGGGACTCGACAGGCTAGGCAACCGAAGCCTATAGCTATGTCGAACCCTGCACGATTATTCATACCTAGATACCTATATAAGAGTGTATGGAATGCCCTAGGCGAGTCCTTTGAAAGATGATGTAAGAGAAAAATCATCATTCGAGAACAGACCCAGTTGATGTTATTTAGGAGTGCGACGACTCACGTGGCGGGTGCGGTCGTGCACTACCACAAACGAGAGCTGACCCTGCAGCCGTTCTGTTACACTTGGGTGGAATTGTGCTGCAATCATACTATATTGTATAACTCATTGGTCAGCTATTGTGGGTACGAATGTATATTGCGGAAGTCACATTTTAGAGCCCTCTTATTGACTTACTACAAACCTAATCTACCAGGAGTATACATGCGCTAAAAACTATAAGGCAAGTGGGTTCGTTTTCGGCCACATGCAAGATTAATGCATTGATATATCAACTGCGTTCAAAGCAAGGAATAAGCAATTATTTCACCATTTCATGCCCAGGAAAGGTGTCACGACCAAAGGCTTCCCTCTGAGTCCAGAAGTCGGATTTACTTGACAATGTGGACGCGCAATTTCCGCAAGATCGTAAGCGCCACGCGCGTTCTTTTCCTCGCGGAAAGGCAGAAAAAAAAAACTCCCGATTTAAGATTCTTAATGTTGTACTTCTTGGCTTATCTTGAGTGGTGATAAGTATTGAAAGAATTTTCACATTCAAGACCACAGCTTGTGCTTTGATCAACCGACTTAAAGGTCTCGGTAACAGTTCTTCTCGAAAGACAACTTCTTCCTGCCAGCAAAGTATGAGTGAGAACCCTTTTCTACTAGGCGAAGCACTCTCGAAAAGCCGCCTGTCAACGCCGTCTGCAAGATTTTCTCAACTTTCGGTGTCGGATACTGTCACAGAGCTCCAAGCTGATCTCGAGCATGGTTTATCTAATAATCAGGATATACTTAATCGAAGACTGCTTCACGGGATAAATGAGTTGAGCTCGGAAGACGAAGAATCCCTCGCGTTGAAGTTTATCTCTTCGTTTTACTCTGATCCATTGATCCTTTTGCTCATAGGATCTGCTGTTATCAGCTTCTGGATGGGCAATGTCGACGATGCGGTGTCAATAACACTAGCAATCACAATTGTTGTTACTGTCGGGTTTGTACAGGAGTACCGCTCTGAACAAAGTTTGCAAGCCCTCACCAAGCTCGTCCCAGCAGTGGCAAAACTTACACGTGGCAGTAACACTTCCAGCGTGTTGGCTTCCTCGTTAGTTCCTGGCGACTTGGTGCATTTTTCCCAAGGAGATCGTGTCCCTGCTGACATCCGATTGACAGAGGCTGTTCATTTGTCCATCGATGAGTCCAACTTGACGGGTGAAAATCGCCCAGTTAAAAAAACAGTAGACTCTATTTGCACAAGTTCAGATGATGCTAAGATACCTGTCACAGAGCGGTCATCGATTGCTTTCATGGGTACTTTGGTGCGTGATGGTCATGGGCTGGGAATTGTCATTGCAACTGGAGCACAAACAGAGTTTGGTGCTGTTTTCGAAATGATGTCAGAGATAGAGAAGCCCAAAACTCCTCTCCAACAGGCGATGGACAAGTTGGGCAAGGACCTTTCCATATTCAGTTTCATTGTCATTGGTATTATATGCCTATTGGGCATAATTCAAGGCCGCGCTTGGTTGGATATGTTCCAAATTTCAGTTTCATTGGCCGTTGCAGCAATTCCAGAAGGTTTACCGATTATTGTCACAGTAACACTAGCATTAGGTGTTTTGAGAATGGCTAAAAGAAAGGCCATTGTGCGTAGGTTGCCAAGCGTGGAAACTTTGGGGAGTGTCAATGTTATTTGTTCTGATAAAACGGGTACACTAACTCAAAACCATATGACAGTGACGAAAACTTGGGCCTTCGATTTTAAAGGATCCGGATCATTTAACAGCCCATATTTACTCGTGGATAAGTTAAGTGATAACACTTTGCATCACTCCTTAACTTCAAATATCAGCCAGCTTTTGGAGCTGGGGAATATTTGCAATAATGCAAAGTTTTCCAGGGATAATAACAAATATGTGGGAAATGCATCAGATATTGCCATCATGGAATGCTTGCCACATTTTGGTTTGGAAGATATCAGAGGCACAAAGCAACGGTTGAATGAGTTGCCATTTTCTTCTGAGCGTAAATACATGGCTGTCTGCGTTCACGGAGGCAATATTGAGAAGCCGGAAACACATGTTAAAGGTGCCACGGAGGCAGTATTGCTGATGTGTACCAAATATTTTAACGAATCAGGGAGCATTCAAAGCTTGACAGAAGACGCTATCAACAAGATTCTCGAAAACTCCAAAAGCTTGGCCTCTGAAGGTTTAAGAGTACTAGCATTTGCTCGGAACAAGCAATTGTTGACGAGCGAAAACAAAAACATCACGGGGACACCTTCAGAATTGGTCTTTTGTGGGCTAATTGGTATGAAGGACCCCCCAAGACCAAATGTGGGACATGCTGTCTCCATGTTGTTGAAAGGGGGTGTACACGTGATTATGATTACAGGAGACTCTCCAGCTACAGCAACGAATATTGCCAAGCAAATTGGTATACCTTTCACGAGTGAAAATTCTATCATGACTGGGGATCAATTAGATCGCTTAGATGAAGAAAGCTTGAGCCATGCGATACATAATGTTTCGGTGTTTGCGAGAACAACCCCTGAACACAAAGTAACAATAGTGAAAGCTTTGCAGAGAAGAGGTGACATTGTTGCCATGACAGGAGATGGTGTAAATGATGCACCAGCGCTCAAACTAGCAGATATTGGAATTGCTATGGGTAAAAACGGAACTGATGTTGCGAAGGAGGCTGCGGACATGGTGCTTACAGATGACGATTTCTCAACTATTCTCAGTGCAATCGAAGAGGGAAAAGGAATCTTTTACAACATTCAAAACTTTGTCACGTTCCAATTGTCCACTTCAATTGCAGCCTTGAGTTTAATTGCGATGGCTACATTTTTTGGATTGCCTAACCCGCTTAATGCAATGCAAATATTGTGGATCAATATTCTAATGGATGGGCCCCCTGCTCAGTCTTTAGGCGTCGAGCCCGTTGATCATGAGGTGATGAACAAACCACCTAGAAGAAGAAATGACAAGATTCTCACTCAAAATGTTATAAAAAGGGTATTGCAAAGCGCAGCGATGATCATCGTCGGAACATTATACATTTTTGTCAAGGAGATGCAGGATAATCAAATAACTGCAAGAGATACTACTATGACTTTTACGTGCTTTGTTTTCTTTGACATGTTCAATGCATTGTCATGTCGTCATTATTCAAAGTCAATTTTTGAGTTAGGTCTCACAAATCGAATGTTCAATCTTGCCGTCTTTGGATCTCTTTTGGGACAGCTATGTGCCATTTACGTTCCGTTTTTTCAGTCTATTTTCCAGACAGAAGCCCTCTCTTTGAGAGACTTGATCAACTTGTTAATGATAACAAGCACTGTATTTATTGGGGATGAAGTGAGAAAGTACATTTTGAAGCGCAAAATGCAGTATGATGGCTTCGACTACAATGTTTGACTTGCAACATCACGCACTATTTTTACCATGATCGACGATTATACTTCTGGTCACTTCCACCCAATGGTCGCAAATATATAGTGAATCATACTGCCTTTGCAATATGTAAAGTGGTCTTATCATTCTCGCAAGATCTCTTCTAAATTGACAACACCTTCGAAGCATTCGTCATTGAGCTTCTCATAGACTTTAGCAGCCACTTTTTCGGTGGAGACAGGAGGGCGAATAAGACTATTCAAAGCAGCAATTTTGTCTGAAAAGACAATATTTTTCGCACTGTAGCCCCAGTCTATAATTTGACCCAACATTTTGCGATTGCTCCATATCAGCTCATTAGCATCATACATGAAGTTCGGTCTCATAAAGATTGTCCTTAGGTTTTTTTTGCATGAGAGCTCAAATTCAGCTTCCCTCTTTGTAGTGAGATACTCAAGAGGAACTATGGGTGGCTTTGCATCAGCAGAAATGTAGACAAAGGTTGGAGCCTTCGCCTTGGGTGTCGCGTTCAAATACGTGTCGGCAAGAAGAACCGCCAGATCACGCTGGATAGAGCCGTAAGTATCTGAGTTCTTCCGAGCCATTGGGTTTGACCCCTTCAAGACGTTCGCAAGCTTTTGTACATCATTAAGGAAATTGAAATTCAGATTGATACTGGTCTTGTAGTCCAGATTTTCAAAGAGAATCCCCACAGAGTGTACAATGGCTGTTTTCCCTGCTATGTGCGCTCTATAAGAATTAGGTTCTAAAAGATTGGCTCTTTCCCACTTCACGTGAGAAATCCATGAGTTATCGGCCTCCGGCATTAGTTTGGGTGGGTTCCCCGATCGAGATAAGGATGTGACCGACCAACCTTGACGCACTCCAGTTTCACAAATTTTGCGACCGACGAAGCCATTTCCGCCTAAGACTGCAATACTCTTCATTTTTTAAAGGGGCTCTGTATGTTTTTCGTCAATGTTGATCAGACTTTGGTTCAATGTTGAGACTCGAAATGGTTTTCTGCGTCAAGCCTCTTGTCTCTGAGTGCTCGCACTTTGCCCACACCAGCTAGGAAGCAATAGATTTTCTGCGCTGTGTGGGAGGGTCAGGCGATTTGGTGGGACAAAGAAAGTTCCACAAGAATACGGAAAGATGTGCAAATTTTTTCTATAATCGTCTGGAAATTCACCCGGATTAATGACGCATTGAAGTTGTATAGAATGTAAGGATGAATAATTAGAAATACGTAGAACCAAATGTATTCATAGTAATATATATATCGACCAAATCACAGCACTTGGCGCAAATAAGGCTTTCTATTTATGTTTTATCTTCTGTTGATATATCAAAGGGACTTCCATCGGAAGGTTGATCTAGCCCAGCCCTAGAAATGGACCACGATCAGTTGGTATGAGCCTTGACCGATCGATCCAAATGGGTGTGTGGGCCACAGGTAGTGTTCTTACAAAATAACTTTTAGCACATGATCCACGGGCTCATGTGCTAACAATGACGAATTTGGCATTAAGCAAGATCTGGTTCTTTGAATGCCTTGACGGACCGAAGCAGGTCTCATAAACGCGGCTTTGATTGGGCTTCAGAGAAATGAAGGTTTTTCACATTTCTATGGTTCGACAAGACCACCAAATTTTCTGGCAGGTAATGTGACAACTTCGGTTTACCGAACGTTCTCCTAACGTGTTACTGGCTCAAGGAGGGCTCCTCGAAGGTTAGTAGAGCAGAAATGATATATAGACACGCTAAACCAAGGTTGCAGCCGCATTGGGAACACAAATTTATGGTGTGTGTTGCTGATAATGATTTTTCCGTGTGAAAGTTACAAATAACTTGGAGTTATTACTATCATGCTTTCTGTAAGAAGGAGCACCAGTCTAGACTTGGTGAAGTCTGACCCGTCCCAGAGTTTTGTCAAGCATGTCATAACCTACATTGGACCATATTGGCATCACTCTATTTTCCCAGTCTGGTAGTCTGCAGGGTCCTGCAAGTTGTTATCAGGCCAAGCAATGATCCACCTTCGCTTAAACCTCGCGCAATTTATTCCCTAGAAGGATGTTACTGAAGATGAATTTAGTGTTGGCGATGATGATACCGAGAGTGTTATTGGATATTTTCTACCATGAGTGTCATTCTGGAGACTTCGAGCAAAACGTGACCTTAGTTGACAAATTATCATTTAAAAAAATTGTCCTTAATCGTTAAAATAAAAAAAACTAACTCACGAAGCCCTAAAAAGAAGTAAAAATACTTATTTCACAAAATGGCACTATTCATAATCATGGAAATAAGATGAAAAATTCCATAAATAGTTTATAATATGTATTTTTTTATCGATTAAGGTATTTTCAGCAACACTGGTAACATTCAACAAAATCTTGAGCCTGGCTCCAAAAATGATTCATTGGTCACAAGAATGGAGCTGGCGGCATCACGGGATCAACTCTATCTACTTGGGTACGAAAAACATGAAAACAGAAAATAGTATACTTCTGGCGTATTCATTGGAGAAAGTCGTTAATTTACTCGATAGCGATAGTGTTATTTTTTTGAATAATTTGTCGGTGCTCTGACGCTGTCGTTTAGATGCCTGGTGGCAACTCGAGACGAGCCAGCCTGCCAGCGCTTGTCAACCTACTTTCAAATTAGACTTACAAATTACGCGTCAAATTAAAATATTTACGTAATATTTCCTGTCTTGAAAAATGGAGCTGCGCTGGCAATCCTATAAAATAGATTTATTTCTCAAAGAAATGAACTCTTCGTCCTCGATTTCTTCAATGGATGGTTGTCTTCTCAAGACAGTAGTGGGTATATCTGATGTGCTTTCTTTTGTCTCAGAGGTTTCGAATTCAGCATCAATCCTTGAGGTTTCGTTGTCAGAACACGCATCTGCTGCAATCGACCTCGATGTGCCCCTCGTATTACTTCCCAAGATTGCATTCTTTTTCTTCAGTATTCTTCGATCCGATTTTAGGAATACCTTTTCAGAGTGTTGCAGATAATCTGGGTCATTATCAACCTCCCTTGCAGTGGCCAAAGTTCTACTCGTCTCTTTCGTCTGACCCTTAACTGGAGAGGCATTCTGGTGCTGGTTTAAATTTTGCTGCATTTGCCTTTGCACAAACTTTATGGGCACTTCTCTTGGGTCTCTAGTTCTTGATGGAAAGTCAATTCTTAATCGAGCCATGTCTTCCACGTGACTTTCATTCGAGACCATCTCTCGGAGGATTATGTTTCGTTCTGAATGCGTGCCAGAACAGGCTGATATTTCAGTGGCCCGCTCGCCTTGCGTTTGGCAACTTATAAGCTTTTGTCTGCCATGCTCTTTGGGCAATAATTGGAGACCAGCTTTGTTAACTTGTCTAGACGTCGTGGGTTTCAGTGTGGGCATGCGCAAAACGATCGAATTCGCAAGCCTCAAAAGCAAGGCTTCAGTCAAATCATTTTGATAAATGTTCACTTTCTTGGGCACAACTAGAGCAAATTTGCTATCCTTAGGTATATATTGGCCATAAATCTCAGAAACTAAAATATCATCTTTTTGGAAGCGAAAAATTTCGCGATAGTGTTCAGCTTGCGACTCCACCACAACGTCGATTAAGTTCGGATATCCGAACACGCGGTAGATTTTCAATTTGTACGAGTTAAAATCCCCAAATTGCTTCTGCAAGTGGACTTGAAATGCCGTTTCAGTCTCAAGTTTTCTAACAATTTTGGGCTGTTGATGTAACAAGTAGGCGTAATAGTCCATTTGCTGTCTGTGGTACAAAGCCTCGAAGGTATCAAATATGTTCTCCTGGGGCAAAGCTTCGAACATCATCATTTTTTTTTTTGTTTCTTTTTGATTGAGTTAAGGGTACTTGGAGAGAAATCTTAGTGCTCGGCAAACAAAAAAAAAAAAGTGAAAGGACATTAGAGCCTGTGATCAATGCTCATTTATACAAGAAGCCTTATTCTGGAATATTCTCGAGAAAGTGGCGCACTTCAGGTAAGGGAATGTTCTCGAAGTGTAACCAATATGTTATACGCAGGACATGATGAACGTGTAGACTGCTCTGATCCCAGACGTTTCCCCGAATTCATGCTCCTGATGTAGTCATAAAGACAGGAGCCACATATATGAAAGGGGTGAGTCTCTGGTGGTGCGGGAAAGGGGATTGACTTCTTCAGAGTTCAAAAAGATAGGATACTACTAGAATACCTGATCATCTGACCTCCGTGAATCCATCGTTCTTCCCAACGGCTTTCGTTTTTTTTTCATGATACAGTCAGACCCGTACACCTCGGGTCGTTTTGTTAAACGAAGAACTCGAGTGTGAGTGCGCCAGGTTCATTTACACTCTGCCTTCATGATCTAACGAACTTGGTTTGTCTCACGATAGTAAATTGCTAAAGTCCATTTATCTGGCAAAACTAATTGAGACTCGAGCTCCCTTTATCGGATTTGCTTTCAGACGTCTGCCAGTAATTGCAGGTGATTTCCGTGTAACAATTCTTTAACGACGTGTTTCGTGTAGGGAAATTGCAGGATTGAAATGAGTATAGAAACGGTATGTTGAATGCATTCCGGTGGTGTTACGTTTAATAGAGCCTTCCGCCGCTAAAGCTGTATCAATCAATTTCTGTTTTGTTCGGAATGACTTTCACCATTGGAAAGTTCTCGCGTGTACTATGTTCAGGTAATACTGTGCACTCCGATACTCTGAAATTGCAATAACTATGTGTGCACAGTGGCCAAAATGGCTCCGACGCAACGCTAACGTTACCGGTGCTCTGCACCAGCATGATAGAAAGGAAAGTGAATTATTATCAAGCCAGCTATGGGAAGTTTTAAGTCAAAACCAATCGCTACGGAAGTATCCACTACAAAAACCAACTGAACCATCCTTGAGCCAGGCTAGGAAGCTGATAGGTGTTGGATCATCTGGGCTCTTGTGACCGGTAGAGACACGACCTGATGGACCGGAGACCGCGGGTGAAAGTTTTCACCTGGCGACTAAAAGCAGATAATGTTTTGAGAGTTTTTTTAGGCGATAATACACACAAAATAGGGAGGTTGCATCATAGATCAACCAAACTATACTTAAACAACGTGATAGTCAAGTAGAAGCGTCTTATGTCAAGCAAAAACGCCCTGTGACGTATCTCGCATCTGACACGGTGTTGTATATAAACCAACAATAGGCCCCTAGTCGCACTAGTACCACAACCACCCGCGATGCCTGGGTTTTTGGGGGCAACGCCCTTCCCAGACACACATGTCTCGCGATTGTGTTGTGATACGAGATGTACGTATGTGTAAGTAATAAATGACTTACACATCTGCACTCCTCTTTCCCGCACAACCTATAGTGTGGTGTAAGTGAATGGTTTACACACCAGCACTTCGAAGGTTGCACGTGGGGTAATGTGGAATTAGTAATCTCCTTGTAGGAAGTGGTATAGCTATGAACTCTAAGTTCATATGATACTTGTCACTTAATTAGGAGAGCACTAGCCCCGCCCATGTAGATTGTGTGTGTGAAGTTCCACTCTTATCTCTTATTTAAGGTGAGTCTGATCCTCTCTCTTTAGATCAGAAAGTAAGGAACAAGTTCTCTATGACTGAATCTGCTTCACTGAAAAACATTCTTGATCTCTCTCCTGGCTCGGCTGGTCCGTCAACACTGACTTATGTTAGTCGTGTTGAGACCATGCGTCAGTTCAATTTTGCTAATCAGATGCATCCCATTCTGGGAGACACAGGTTATGTCCGAGAGTTTTCCGCATCGGCGATTATCGCACAACAGATTGTGTGCCTATATATATAGTAGCTATACATGACTAAAGAAAAAAAAAAAAAAAAAAAAAAAAAAAAAAAAAAAAAAAAAAAAAAAAAAAAAAAAAAAAAAAAAAAAAAAAAAAAAAAAAAAAAA